>JASTWF010000289.1:472241-492241 GCA_030390025.1 Squalus acanthias | reverse complement strand
ACTGCCCCCTCCAACAGTATTGGAGTGCCAGTGTTGGCACTCTAACACTGCCAGTCTAACACTGGAGGGAGCACTGCACTGTCAGATTGGCCATCTTTCGCATGAGATGTTAAACCGTGGGCCTCGTCTGCCGGTTCAGGGGGGCGTAAGAGATCCCACGGCCACTGCTGGAAGAAGAGCAAAGGAGGAGTTCTCCCCGGTGTCCTGGGCCCAATATTTACCCCTCAACCAACATCACTAAAAATAAAAACTGATGCTCTGGTCATTTACTCATTGCTCTTTGTGGGAGCTTGCTGTGCGCAAATTGGCTGCCGCGTTTCCCTACAATACAACAGGAGTTCTGGTCACCACATTACAGGAAAGATGTGATTGCACTAGAGAGGGTGCAGAGGAGATTTACAAGGATGTTGCCGGGAGTAGAGAATCTTAGCTATGAGGAAAGACTGGATAGGCTGGGTCTGTTTTCCTTGGAACAGAGGAGGCTGAGGGGAGACCTTATTGAGGTGTATAAAGTTATGAGGGGCCTAGATAAAGTGGACAGAAAGGACCTATTTCCCTTAGCAGAGGGGTCAAGAACCAGGGGGCACAGATTTAAAGTAATTGGTGGAAGGTTTAGAGGGGATTTGAGGGGAAATTTCTTCACCCAGAGGGTTGTGGGGGTCTGGAACTCACTGCCTGAAAGGGTGGTAGAGGCAGAAACCCTAACCACATTTAAAAAGTACTTGGATGTGCACTTGGGATGCTCTAACCTGCAGGGCTACGGACCAAGAGCTGGGAAGTGGGATTAGGCTGGATAGCTCTTTGTTGGCCGGCGCGGACACGATGGGCCGAAATGGCCTCCTTCCGTGCTGTGACTTTCTCTGATTCTGTGAATACTGCCCTCTTGAGCATCTCCCCGATTTCCATCGCTCTGCCGTTGGCGGCCGTGCCTTCAGCCACCTGGGCCCTCAGTGCTAGAATTCCCTCCCTCATCCTCTCTCACCATCTCTCTCTCTCTCCGCCTTTATGACGCTCTTTACAACCTACCTCATTGACCAAGCTTTTTGGTCCCCTGTCCCTGATATCTCCTCGTGTGGCTCGGTCTCAAACCTTGTCTGACTGAGGCTCCTGTGATTTGTCCTTGGGACGTTTTACTACGGTAAAGGCGCTGGGGATAAGTGCAGGTTGTTGCGGTGCCCAGAATTGAGGTCTCACCGGTGGTTTGGAAAGGTTTGGTGAAGCCTTCTTTGCTTTTGTAAACACCAGCAGTCGGTGAAACGCAATATGTCAAGCTCTATCTCCGCTAACTTTCACTGGCTGTGATCCCCCTCCGCTCCCCCCCCCCGCCCCCGACCGCCGTTCCACGATATATTTAGCCTGGGATTAACGGATGTAACTGATCGTGAGCTGGCCCGAGTGTTCGATTCAAATATCCTCGGTCGAGTTCAGCTCATCGAGCCACTTGTAATCCATCCCCCTGATCTTTAAATGTAGTTATTTTCAACACATCAGTGTTATTTTCCACTCCAGGACTTCCTGCACTATCCCCACTGCACGGGGATCCCAAAAATAAAGAAATCCCAGTTCCCCAAGCGCCTTTCACAAACCCTCAGGATGTCCCAAAGCGCCTCGCTAAGCCAAGCAAGTGCTGTTTGAAGTGTGCTCGCTGTACACAGAATCAGAGAAAGTCACAGCACAGAAGGAGGCCATTTCGGCCCATCGTGTCCGCGCCGGCCAACAAAGAGCTATCCAGCCGAATCCCACTTCCCAGCTCTTGGTCCGTAGCCCTGCAGGTTACAGCATCCCAAGTGCACATCCAAGTACTTTTTAAATGTGGTTAGGGTTCCTGCCTCCACCACCCTTTCAGGCAGTGAGTTCCAGACCCCCACAACCCTCTGGGTGAAGAAATTTCCCCTCAAATCCCCTCTAAACCTTCCCCCAATTACTTTAAATCTGTGCCCCCTGGTTTTTGACCCCTCTGCTAAGGGAAATAGTTCCTTTCTATCCACTTTATCTATGTCCCCTCATAACTTTATACACCTCAATAAGGTCTCCCCTCAGCCTCCTCTGTTCCAAGGAAAACAGACCCAGCCTATCCAGTCTTTCCTCATAGCTAAGATTCTCTACTCCCGGCAACATCCTTGTAAATCTTCTCTGTACCCTCTCTAGTGCAATCACATCTTTCCTGTAATGTGGTGACCAGAACTGCACGCAGTACTCTAGCTGAGGCCTAACTAGTGTTTTATACAGTTGAAGCATAACCCCCCTGCTCTTGTATTCTATGCCACGGCTAATAAAGGCAAGCATTCCGTATGCCTTCTTAACCACCTTATCTACCTGGCCTGCTACCTTCAGGGATCTGTGGACATGCACTCCAAGGTCCCTTTGTTCCTCTACACTACTCAGTGTCCTACCATTTAATGTGTATTCCCTTTCCTGGTTAGCCCTCCCCAAATGCATTACCTTACTTCTCCGGATTGAATTCCATTTGCCACTGTTCTGCCCATCTGACCAATTTATTGATATTTTCCTGCAGTCTACAGCTTCCTTCTTCAGTATCAACCACACAGCCGATTTTAGTATCATCTGCAAACTTCTTAATCATACTCCCAATATTCAAGTCTAGATTATTGATATATACCACAAAAAGCAAGGGACCGAGCACTGAGCCCTGCGGAACCCCACTGGAAACAGCCTTCCAGTCACAAAAACACCCATCAACCATTACCCTCTGCTTCCTGTCTCCGAGCCAGTTTTGAATCCAACTTGACACTTTGCCCTGGATCCCATGGGCTTTTAACTTTGTGACCAGTCTGCCATGTGGAACCTTATCAAAAGCTTTGCTAAAGTCCATATACACTACATCAAACGCACTACCCTCATCTACCCTCCTTGTTACCTCCTCAAAAAATTCAATCAAGTTTGTCAGACACGACCTTCCCTTAACAAATCCGTGCTGACTATCCTTGATTAATCCGTGTCTTTCTAAATGAAGATTTATCCTGTCATTCAGAATTCTTTCCAATAATTTTCCCACCACCGAGGTTAGGCTGACTGGCCTGTAATTACTCGGTCTGTCCTTTTCTCCCTTTTTAAACAAGGATACCACATTCGCAGTCCTCCAGTCCTCCGGCACCACAGCTGTAGCCAGAGAGGATTGCAAAATGATGGTCAGGGCCTCTGCTATTTCCTCTTTTGCTTCGCTTAACAGCCTGGGATACATTTCATCCGAATTGGAGGAGTGTAGAGGTCTTTGGAGGGTTGTAGGGGCTGGAGGAGGTTACAGAGATAGGGAGGGGTGAGGGCCATGGAGGGATTTGAAAACAAGGATGAGAATTTTTAAAGCGAGGTGTTGCCGGACCGGGAGCCAATGTAGGTCAGCGAGCACACGGGTGATGGGTGAACGGGATTGGTGCGAGTTAGGACACGGGGCAGCCGAGTTTTGGATGACCTCAATTTTACGTAGGGTGGAATGTGGGAGGCCAGCCAGGAGTGGGTTGGAATAGTCAAGTCTAGAGGTAACAAAGGCATGGACGAGAGTTTCAGCAGCGGATGAACTGAGGCAAGGGCAGAGTCGGTCTTTAGGAAAGTTGTCTTACAAAGTATAACATAGTATTTACAGCACAGAAACAGGCCACTCGACCAAACTGGTCCGTGCCGGTGTTTCTGCTCCACATGAGCCTCCCTCCCACCCCTCTTCATCTCACCCTATCACCATATCTTCTATTCCTTTCTCCCTCATGTGTTTATCTAGCTTCCCCTTAAATCATCTCTGCTATTCGCCTCAACCACTCCCTGTGGGAGCGAGTTCCACATTCTTACCACTCTCTGGGTAAAGAAGTTTCTCCTGAATTCCCTAATGGATTTATTAGTGACTATCTTATATTGATGGTCCCTAGTTCTGGTCTCCCCCACAAGTGGAAACATCTTCTCTACGCCTACCTTATCGAAACCTTTCATAATTTTATAGACCTTGTTGGTGAAAAATGAATTCACTCGAGTCTGTCTCCAAGCAGAAGATCACAGTTTATTTAACAGAGCGCTCTGGGAGAAGAGCCATAGACCCCGCAGTCTAGTGATCCACTTCTCGTCGTTACAGTGGTATCAGAACTTCTTTTATACTTTATAGGGTCGGATACGCAATTCATGACATACAAATGTCTCCACCCAATCACATTCCCCCAGCAACAAGCTCCTGAATTATAAGCTGCACTTTAAGCTAAATTTTTCTTGTTACTTCCCTTCCGAAACTATAAACATAGAGTGTTGCGTCACATCTGTCCGGCCGGACTGGCTGGTCACGCGGTGATTGGTTCTCAAGTGTAACCGTTGTACTATTATTGTCTTAGTGGGCCTCGCATGTACGCATGTTGACCACAGACATTACTCATCGCACTGTGTCAGCGAAACCATTCTGTACTTACGAATTTACCTTTTACAGCACATTCTTTAACTTTTACGTTGCTGCTTTAAGCCCTATAATTTTTACCCTAACAGACCTCTATCAGGTCACCCCTCAGCCTTCTCTGTTCTGCAGCCTGTTCAATCTTTCCTGATAGTTATAACCGCTCAGTTCTGGGATCATTCTAGTAAATCTTTTTTGCACTTTCTCCAGTGCCTCTGTATCCTTTTTATGATATGGAGACCAGAACTGTGGACAGTGCTCCAATTGTGGTCAATAACCATAGGGGCATAGATTTAAAGTAATTGGTAGAAGGATTAGAGGGGATTTGAGGGGAAATTTCTGCAGAGCAATCCAGTCAGTACCATTCCCCCGCTCCATCCACCTTAAACATTCACTCCCTCCCTCCACCACAGAAATTTCTTCACCCAGAGGGTGGTGGGGGGGGGGGTCTGGAACTCACTGCCTGAAAGGGTGGTAGAGGCAGAAACCCTCATCACATTTAAAAAGTACTTGGATCTGCGCTTGAAGTGCCGGAACCTACAGGGCTACGGACCAAGAGCTGGAAAGTGAGATTAGGCTGGATAGCTCTTTGTCGGCCGGCGCGGACACGATGGGCCGAAATGGCCTCCTTCTGTGCCGTAACTTTCTATGATTCTATGAGGAGGAATTTCTTCACTCAGAGGGTGGTGAATCGTTGGAATTCTCTACCCCAGAGGGCTGTGGAGGCTCAGTCGTTGAGTATATTCAAGATGTGGAGATGCTGGTGTTGGACTGGGGTGGACAAATGTGAGAGGTCGCACAACACCAGGTTATAGTCCAACAGCTTTATTTGAAACCACAAGCTTTCGGAGCGCTGCTCCTTCGTCAGGTGAAGTGAAGAGATGCATATAGGCACAGCATATATAGTCAGAGAACACTGCCAGGTGACTACAGTTAATCTTTCTAACTGCCCTTTATCACACCTCGGCAGAGAGATAATCACAGGTGTGGATGGTCTCCAAACAGGTCAGACAGGAAGACATGACATCAAAGACAATGAGGTGGGGTCACAAGGGGTCAAAGGTGGCAGATGCTGGGGTCTGTATGGAAAACAAAAAAACTGTTTTTGCTGGAAATCACAGCAGGTCCGGCCGCATCTGTGTAGAGAGAACAAGCCAACGACGACTCGAGTCTGGATGACTCTATGTCATGTAGCGTGACATGAACCCAAGATCCCGGTTGAGGCCGTCCTCATGGGTGCGGAACTTGGCTATCAGTTTGCCTTGTCGTGTGTATATTCAAGGCTGAGATCGATAGATTTTTGGGCGCTCGGGGAATCGGGGGAGATGGGGATAGGGCGGGAAAGTGGAGTTGAGGTAGAAGATCAGCCATGATCTCATTGAATGGCGGAGCAGGCTCGAGTCGCCTACTCCTGCTCCTAATTCTTATGTCCTTACATCCAGATCGTTCATGTAAATGGTGAACAAGACTGGTCAAGGTTTTGCCAGCCAGTGGCTCAGTGGGTAGCACTCTCGCCTCTGAGTCGGAAGGTTGTGGGTTCGACTCCCACTCCGGACACTTGATCACAAAGTCGTTTCGAACGGGACTTTAAACCGCGGGCCCCGTTTTGCCCTCTTGGGTGGACGTAAAAGATCTCACAGCCACTATTTCGAAGAAGAGTAAAAGGGGCAGTTGTTGAGGTGTCCTGGAGAACGACATTTATCCCTCAACCAACATCACTAAAAAAAACCAGATGATCTGGTTATTATCACATCGCTCTTTGTGGGAGCTTGCTGTGCGCAAATTGGCTGCCGCGTTTCCTACATTTCAACAGTGACTACACTTCCAAAAGTACTTTATTGGCTCTGACGCGGTTTGGGACGTCCTAAGGTTGTGAAAGGCGCTATAGAAGTGCGATGTCTCTCTTTGCTTTACCAGAATGGTACCAGGGGATGAGGGACTTCAATAGTGGCCGTGGGATCTTTTACTTCCACCTGAAAGAGCAGACGGGGCCTTGGCTTAACGCCTCATCCGAAAGACGGCACCTCTGGCAGTGCAGCACTCCCTCAGCACTGCACTGGGAGTGTCAGCCTAGCTTGATGTGCTCAAGTCCCTGGAGTGGGACTTGAACCCACAACCTCCTGACTCCGAGGCGAGTGTGCTACCCACTGAGCCACAGCTGACACTGTTGGAGTGGTCCAACGAGGATTAAAATCCCATTTGCACATTAGTGAGCTTTGGTTCATTGCTCCTGCGTGGTCTTGTGATCTTTGACGCCCACCTGAGAGGGCAGACGGGACCTCGGTTCAACATCTCATCCGAAAGAATCCTGCAGTACTGCCCCTCCGACAGTGCAACGCTCCCTCAGTACTGCCCCTCCGACAGTGCGGCCCTCCCTCAGTACTGCCCCTCCGACAGTGCGGCGCTCCCTCAGTACCGCCCCTCCGACAGTGCGCCGCTCCCTCAGTACTGCCCCTCCGACAGTGCGGCACTCCCTCAGTACTGCCCCTCCGACAGTGCGCCGCTCCCTCAGTACCGCCCCTCCGACAGTGCGGCACTCCCTCAGTACTGCCCCTCCGACAGTGCGCCGCTCCCTCAGTACCGCCCCTCCGACAGTGCGGCACTCCCTCAGTACTGCCCCTCCGACAGTGCGGCACTCCCTCAGTACTGCCCCTCCGACAGTGCGGCGCTCCCTCAGTACTGCCCCTCCGACAGTGCGGCGCTCCCTCAGTACTGCCCCTCCGACAGTGCGGCGCTCCCTCAGTACTGCCCCTCTGACAGTGCGGCGCTCCCTCAGTACTGCCCCTCCGACAGTGCGGCGCTCCCTCAGTACTGCCCCTCCGACAGTGCGACGCTCCCTCAGTACTGCCCCTCCGACAGTGCGGCGCTCCCTCAGTACTGCCCCTCCGACAGTGCGGCGCTCCCTCAGTACTGCCCCTCCGACAGTGCGGCGCTCCCTCAGTACAGCCCCTCCGACAGTGCGGCGCTCCCTCAGTACTGCCCCTCCGACAGTGCAGCGCTCCCTCAGTACTGACCCTCCGACAGTGCGGCGCTCCCTCAGTACTGCCCCTCCGACAGTGCGGGGCTCCCTCAGTACTGCCCCTCCGACAGTGCGGCTCTCCCTCGAACCCACCCCCCAGGGCCAACCCTTGCAATCTCCCAATACATAAAGATCTTTTTCCACCCCCCCCACTCCCATCAATCTCTCTCTATTTCTCTCTGGAGAATCAGTGGAACAGCAGCAGGGGCGCCATTCTTTCTTTCTCTCTTGGCCCCCTTCTTAAGAAAAACGTGGTTCAGGCTCCATTGCTGCTCAATTTCCCCCTAGGCCGCGGCTGGTCCGGTTGCTAGGAGACCGTCAAGAGCGGTCAGCGGCAAGGGGCAGCAGACGGAGAAGTGCGCAGGCGCGGCGGATGAGGGGTGGGCGGGGCCTTGTGTCGCGTCGTTCTTGCGGGGCAGAGTGCGCGTCTGGCGTCCAGACGTTACTGCGGGGCGGGCGTCCTGACGTAAATAGCGGGAGGGGTTGGGGGGGGAAGAAGGGGGCGTCATGGCGTCACAGCGGGGCACAGTGGCATGCGTCATGACGTCACAGCGGGGCACTGGCGGTGGGTGGGGATTTGGAGGCGTCCTTTCGTGGAGCAAGGGCGGGATGCCGTCACGACGTCTCTGCGGGGCAGCGGGGCCCGGCCCCCACTGGGTTGACCATCACTGTTGCCCCGAACGTCACGGCGTTGCTGCGGGGCGCGGCGGCCAAACGTCATGACGTTCGGGCGGGCGGGGAAGGAGGAGGAGAGAGAAGAAGATGGCGGCGCTGAGAGGAGGTGAGGTGGTGAAGCAGGAGAATTGCCTCAGCTCCTGGCTCCCCTCCCAGAGCCTCTCCACCAGCTACAAGGCACAAGTCAGGAGTGTGATGGAATACTCTCCACTTGCCTGGATGAGTGGAGCTCCAACAACACTCAAGAAGCTCGACACCATCCAGGACAAGGCAGCCCGCTTGATCGGCACCCCATCCACCACCTTAAACATTCACTCCCTCCACCACCGGCGCACCGTGGCTGCAGTGTGTACCATCTACAAGATGCACTGCAGCAACTCGCCAAGGCTTCTTCGGCAGCACCTCCCAAACCCGCGACCTCTTCCACCTAGAAGGTCAAGAGCAGCAGGCGTATGGGAACACCACCACCTCCAAGTTCCCCTCCAAGTCACACACCATCCTGACTTGGAAATATATCGGCCGTTGTTTCATCGTTGCTGGGTCAAAATCCTGGAACTCCCTCCCTAACAGCACCGTGGGAGCACCTTCACCACACGGACTGCAGCGGTTGAAGAAATCGGCTCACCACCACCTTCTCAAGTTCTACCTCCGCACGCCATCCCGACTTGGAACTGTATCGGCTGTTGCTTCCAGATCCTGGAGCTCCCTCCCCCCCGACGGCGCCTTGGGAAGTGCCTTCGCCGCAAGGCTGGGACAGCAGCGGTCTGAGGAGGAGGCGGCTGTCGAATGAGGTGGCGGCTTCGAGCGGAGATGCTTTCTCGCCACCTGCCTCTCCCGGAGATTCGCCCATCAGGACTGAGATGAGGAGGAGGAGGGATTTCTTCGCTGGGAGCTTGGCGAGTCGATGGAATTCTCTGGCCCCCACCCTCCCCTTTACGGACAGGCCCGTAGATGCTCAGCAGTTGAGTATATTCAAATGTTGGACACCGGGGAGAAGTCCCCTTCGCTCATCTTTGAAATAGTGGCCCCGTGGGATCTTTTACGTCGACCCGAGGGAGCAGACGGGGCCCTCGGTTTAACATCTCGCCCGAAATGACGGCACCTCCGTCAGTGTCTAATCGCACTTGAGAAGGTGGTGGTGAGCCGCCTTGAACCGCTGCAGTCCGTGTGGGGAAGGTGCTCCCACAGTGCTGTTAGGGAGGGAGTTCCAGGATTTTGACCCAGCGACGATGAAGGAACGGCCGATATATTTCTAAGTCAGGATGGTGTGTGACTTGGAGGTGGAACTTGGAGGTGGTGGTGTTCCCATGCGCCTGCTGCCCTGTCCTTCTAGGTGGAAGAGGTCGCGGGTTTGGGAGGTGCTGCCGAAGAAGCCTTGGCGAGTTGCTGCAGTGCATCTTGTAGATGGTACACACTGCAGCCACGGTGCGCCAGTGGTGGAGGGAGTGAATGTTTAAGGTGGTGGATGGGGTGCCAATCAAGTGGGCTGCTTTGTCCTGGATGGTGTCGAGCTTCTTGAGTGTTGTTGGAGCTGCACTCATCCAGGCAAGTGGAGAGTATTCCATCACACTCCTGACTTGTGCCTTGTAGATGGTGGAAAGGCTTTAGGGAGTCAGGAGGTGAGACACTCGCCGCAGAATACTGTGTGTCTGACCTGCTCTTGTGGGCACAATATTTATGTGGCTGGTCCAGTTAAGTTTCTGGTCCATGGTGACCCCCAGTATGTTGATGGTGGGGTATTCGGCGATGATAATGCCGTTGAATGTCAAGGGGCGGTGGTTAGACTCTCGCTTGTTGGAGACAGTCATTGCCTGGCACTTGTGTGGCGCGAATGTTACCTGCCACTTATCAGCCCAAGCCTGAATGTCGTCTAGGTGGTGGAGTACAGTTCTGCTGCTGCTGATGGCCCACAGTGCCTCATTGGATGCCCAGTTTTGCGCTGCTAGATCTGTTCTGAATCTATTCCATTTAGCACGGTGGTAGTGCCACACAACACGATGGAGGGTGTCCTCGGTGTGAAGACGGTTCTTCATCTCCACAAGGACTGTGCGATGGTCACTGCTACCAATGCTATCATGGGCAGATGCATCTGCAACAGGTGGATTGGTGAGGACGAGGTCAAGTAGGTTTTTCCCTCGTGTTGGTTCTCTCACCACCTGTCGCAGGCCCAGTCTGGCAGCCATGTCCGTCAGGGCTCGATTAGTAGTGGTGCTACCGAGCCACTCTTGGTGATGGACATTGAAGTCCCCCACCCAGAGTACATTCTGTGCCCTTGCTACCCTCAGTGCTTCTTCCAAGTGGTGTTCAACATGGAGGAGTACTGATTCCTCAGCTGAGGGAGGGCGGGAGGTGGTAATCCTTGCCCATGCTTGACCTGAAGCCATGAGACTTCATGGGGTCCGGAGTCAATGTTGAGGACTCCCAGGGCCACTCCTTCCCGACTGTATACCACTGTGCCGCCACCCCTGGTGGGTCTGTCCTGCCGATGGGACAGGACATACCCAGGGATGGTGATGGAGGAGTTCGGGACATTGGCTGAAAGGTATGATTCTGTGAGTATGACTATGTCAGGCTGTTGCTTGACTAGTCTGTGGGACAGCTCTCCTAATTTTGGCACAAGTCCCCAGATGTTGGTGAGGAGGACTTTGCAGGTTCGTCGGGGCTGGGTGTGCCATTGCCGTGTCCTTAGCCGGTGCCGAGGTCGATGCCGGGTGGTCCGTCCAGTTTTATTCTTACTGTGTTTCGTAGCGGTTAGTTACAACTGAGTGACACTGCTAGCCATTTCAGAGGGCGGTTAAGAGTCAACCACATTGCTGTGGGTCTGGAGTCACATATCGGCCAGACCGGGTAAGGACGGCAGATTTCCTTCCCTAAAGGACATCAGTGAACCAGATGGGTTTTTACGACAATCCGATAGTTTCATGGTTACAATTACTGATACTGGCTTTTTATTCCAAATTTATTTAATTACTGTTGTACCTACCCCTGGGAGTGTTTGATGGGACAGTGTAGAGGGAGCTTTACTCTGTATCTAACCCGTGCTGTACCTGCCCTGGAGTGTTTGATGGGACAGTGTAGAGGGAGCTTTACTCTGTATCTAACCCATGCTGTACCTGCCCTGGGAGTGTTTGATGGGACAGTGTAGAGGGAGCTTTACTCTGTATCTAACCTGTGCTGCACATGCCCTGGGAGTGTTTGATGGGACAGTGTAGAGGGAGCTTTACTCTGTATCTAACCCGTGCTGTACCTGCCCTGGGAGTGTTTGATGGGACAGTGTAGAGGGAGCTTTACTCTGTATCTAACCCGTGCTGTACCTACCCTGGGAGTGTTTGATGGGACAGTGTAGAGGGAGCTTTACTCTGTATCTAACCCCGTGCTGTACCTGCCCTGTGAGTGTTTGATGGGACAGTGTAGAGGGAGCTTTAGTCTGTATCTAACCCGTGCTGTACCTGCCCTGGGAGTGTTTGATGGGACAGTGTAGAGGGAGCTTTACTCTGTATCTAACCCGTGCTGTACCTGCCCTGGGAGTGTTTGATGGGACAGTGTAGAGGGAGCTTTACTCTGTATCTAACCTGTGCTGCACATGCCCTGTGAGTGTTTGATGGGACAGTGTAGAGGGAGCTTTACTCTGTATCTAACCCGTGCTGTACCTGCCCTGGGAGTGTTTGATGGGACAGTGTAGAGGGAGCTTTACTCTGTATCTAACCCGTGCTGTACCTGCCCTGGGAGTGTTTGATGGGACAGTGTAGAGGGAGCTTTACTCTGTATCTAACCTGTGCTGCACATGCCCTGTGAGTGTTTGATGGGACAGTGTAGAGGGAGCTTTACTCTGTATCTAACCTGTGCTGCACATGCCCTGTGAGTGTTTGATGGGACAGTGTAGAGGGAGCTTTACTCTGTATCTAACCCGTGCTGTACCTGCCCTGGGAGTGTTTGATGGTGTAGAGGGAGCTTTACTCTGTATCTAACCCGTGCTGTACCTGCCCTGGGAGTGTTTGATGGGACAGTGTAGAGGGAGCTTTACTCTGTATCTAACCCGTGCTGTACCTGCCCTGGGAGTGTCTGATGGGACAGTGTAGAGGGAGCTTTACTCTGTATCTAACCCGTGCTGTACCTGCCCTCGGAGTGTTTGATGGGACAGTGTAGAGGGAGCTTTACTCTGTATCTAACCCGTGCTGTACCTGCCCTGGGAGTGTTTGATGAGACAGTGTAGAGGGAGCTTTACTCTGTATCTAACCCGTGCTGTACCTGCCCTGGGAGTGTTTGATGGGACAGTGTAGAGGGAGCTTTACTCTGTATCTAATCCGTGCTGTACCTGCCCTGGGAGTGTTTGATGGGCCAGTGTAGAGGGAGCTTTACTCTGTATCTAACCCGTGCTGTACCTGCCCTGGGAGTGTTTGATGGGGACAGTGTAGAGGGAGCTTTACTCTGTATCTAACCCGTGCTGTACCTGCACTGGGAGTGTTTGATGGGGACAGTGTAGAGGGAGCTTTACTCTGTATCTAACCCGTGTTGTACCTGCCCTGGGAGTGTTTGATGGGACAGTGTAGAGGGAGCTTTACTCTGTATCTAACCCTGTGCTGTACCTGCCCAGGGAGTGTTTTGATGGGGACAGTGTAGAGGGAGCTTTACTCTGTATCTAACCCGTGCTGTACCTGCCCAGGGAGTGTTTTGATGGGGACAGTGTAGAGGGAGCTTTACTCTGTATCTAACCCCGTGCTGTACCTGCCCAGGGAGTGTTTTGATGGGGACAGTGTAGAGGGAGCTTTACTCTGTATCTAACCCGTGCTGTACCTGAAATAAAAACAGAAAATGCTGGAAACACTCGGCAGGTCAGGCAGCATCTGTGGAGAGAGAAACCGAGTTAACGTTTCAGGTCGGTGACCTTTCGTCAGAACTGGAAAAGGTGGCGTGTAACAGGTTTTGAGCAAGTGCAGAGGCTGGGAACGTGGAGAGGGGAGGAAGGAACAAAAGGGAAGGTCTGTGATCGGGTGGAAGGCATGAGAGATTGCACGAACAGCAGAGTTATTACCAGCAGCTGCTGTCCCACTAAATGGGCAAAAGAGAGAAGTCGCACAACACCAGTTTATAGTCCAACAGCTTTATTTGAAATCACAAGCTTTCGGAGCGCTGCTCCTTCGTCAGGTGAAGTGAAGAGATGCATATAGGCACAGCGTATATAGTCAGAGAACACTGCCAGATGATTACAATAAAGGGCAGTTGGAAAGATTAACTGTAGTCACCTGGCTGTGTTCTCTGACTATATACGCTGTGCCGAAATGCATCTCTTCACTTCACCTGACGAAGGAGCAGTGCTCCGAAAGCTTGTGATTTCAAATAAAACTGTTGGACTATAAACTGGTGTTGTGCGACTTCTCTCTTTTGTCCACCCCAGTCCAACACCGGCATCTCCGCATCATGGCTACTAAATGGGAACAGAGGAGATGGCCTGAAATTGTTGAACTGGAAGTTGAGTCCGGAAGACTGTAAAGTTCCTCATCGGAAGACGAGGGGCTGTTGCTCGAGCTTCCGTTGAAACATGTGTAGAAGGCCGAGGTCAGAGTGGTGTGGAGAGTTAAGATCGGCAAGCCACCGGAGGCTCGGGGGGGGGGGGGGTGGCGTTACGCTTGCGGACTGAACGGAGGTGTTCAAAGCGACGGCCGAATCTGCGTTGGGGCTCCCCGGTGACGAGGACATCGCGTCGCGAGCGGCGAGTGCGGGATCGAATCCTTGTCCCCGATTGTTTTTACCGAGGGCGGAGGGGCCTTGCAGCCAGGCTCTGACCCTGGGCTGTGAACGGATGGGTGTGATTGGGTTATGTGACAACGCGTTGACTCCCTGTGTGTGTGCGTTTCTGTTTTTTTCAGTTCCGCGAGGGTGCATCCACACCTTACTGACGGTCAGAGCGGTGAGTGAACGTCTCGTGAGGGAGAGGGAAGGGAAGTGGGGAGCAAGTGGTGGGAGTGGGAATCTCCAGATTGCTCTTGGAGTTTAATCCGGTGAACACGCAGGTCAAAACAGCGCAGAGGGAGCTTTACTCTGTATCTAACCCGTGCTGTACCTGCCCTGGGAGTGTTTGATGGGACAGTGTAGAGGGAGCTTTACTCTGTATCTAACCCCGTGCTGTACCTGCCCTGGGAGTGTTTGATGGGACAGTGTAGAGGGAGCTTTACTCTGTATCTAACCCGTGCTGTACCTGCCCTGGGAGTGTTTGATGGGACAGTGTAGAGGGAGCTTTACTCTGTATCTAACCCGTGCTGTACCTGCCCTGGGAGTGTTTGATGGGACAGTGTAGAGGGAGCTTTACTCTGTATCTAACCCGTGCTGTACCTGCCCTGGGAGTGTTTGATGGGACAGTGTAGAGGGAGCTTTACTCTGTATCTAACCCGTGCTGTACCTGCCCTGGGAGTGTTTGATGGGACAGTGTAGAGGGAGCTTTACTCTGTATCTAACCCGTGCTGTACCTACCCTGGGAGTGTTTGATGGGACAGTGTAGAGGGAGCTTTACTCTGTATCTAACCCGTGCTGTACCTGCCTGGGAGTGTTTGACGGGACAGTGTAGAGGGAGCTTTACTCTGTATCTACCCCGTGCTGTACCTGCCCTGGGAGTATCTGATGGGACAGTGTAGAGGGAGCTTTACTCTGTATCTAACCCGTGCTGTACCTGCCCTGGGAGTGTTTGATGGGAAAGTGTAGAGGGAGCTTTACTCTGTATCTAACCCCGTGCTGTACCTGCCCTGGGAGTGTTTGATGGGACAGTGTAGAGGGAGCTTTACTCTGTTTCTAACCCCGTGCTGTACCTGCCCTGGGAGTGTTTGATGGTACAGTGTAGAGGGAGCTTTACTCTGTATCTAACCCGTGCTGTACCTGCCCTGGGAGTGTTTGATGGGACAGTGTAGAGGGAGCTTTACACTGTATCTAACCCTGTGCTGTACCTGCCCTGGGAGTGTCTGATGGGTCAGTGTCGAGGGAGCTTTACTTGGTATCTAACCCGTGCTGTACCTGCCTTGGGAGTGTTTGATGGGACAGTGTAGAGGGAGCTTTACTCTGTATCTAACCTATGCTGTACCTGCCCTGGGAGTGTTTGATGGGACATAAGTAATAGGAGCAGGAGTCGGCCATTTGGCCCCTCGAGCCTGCTCCGCCATTTAATAAGATCATGGCTGATCTGATCTTGGCCTCAACTCCACTTTCCTGCCCGCTCCCCATAACCCTTGACTCCCCTGTTGCTCAAAAATCTGTCTATGCCTTGAATATATTCAATGACTCAGCCTCCACAGCTCTCTGGGGGAGAGAATTCCAAAGATTCACGACCCTCTGAGAGAAGAAATTCCTCCTCATCTCCTTATTAAATGGGCGACCCCTTACTCTGAGACTATGCCCCCTAGTTCTAGATTCCCCCACTAGGGGAAACATCCCCTCAGTATCCACCCTGTGAATCCCACTCAGAATCTTATATGTTTCAATAAGAGCACCTCCCATTCTTCTAAACTCCAATGAGTATCGGCCCAACCTGCTCAACCTTTCGTCATAAGACAACCCCTTCAACTCAGGAATCAACCTAGTGAACCTTCTCTGAACTGCCTCCAATGCAAATATATCCCTCCTTAAATAAGGAGACCAAAACTGTACACAGTACTCCAGGTGTGGTCTCACCAACGCCCTGTGAAGTTGTAGCAAGACTTCCCTACTTTTATACTCCATCCCCCTTGAAATAAAGGCCAACATTCCATTTGCCCTCCTGATTACTTGCTGTACCTGCATGTTAATATTTTGTGTTTCGAGAACACCCAGATCCCTCTGTACCGCTGCATTCTGTAGTCTTTCTCCATTTAAATAATATTTTTCTTTTCTATTCTTCCTACCAAAGTCACATTTTCCCACATTGTACTCCAGCTGCCAAATTCTTGCCCACTCACTTAACCTATCGATATCCCTTTGCAGGCTCTTTATGTCCTCCTCACAACTTGCTTTCCCACCTATCTGGCTACAATACACTCGCTCCCTTCATCCAAGTCATTAATATAGATTGTAAATAGTTGAGGCCCCAGCACTGATCCCTGTGGCACCCCACTAGTTACAGATTGCCAACCTGAAATGACCCATTTACCCCGACTCTCTGTTTTCTGTTAGTTAGACAATCCTCTAGCCAATCTAATATATTGCCCCCAACACCATGAGCTCTTATCTTATGCAGTAACCTTTTATGTGGCACCTTGTCGAATGCCTTTTGGAAATCCAAATACGCTACATCTACTGGTTCCCCTTTATCCACCCTGCTCATTACATCCTCAAAGAACTCTAATATATTTGTCCAACACGATTTCCCTTTCATACAATCAAACAGAGTCAACATGGTTTTATTATGATTTTCTAAATGCCCTGCTACTACTTCCTTAATAATGGATTCCAGCATTTTGCCAATGACAGATGTTAGGCTAACTGGCCTATAGTTTCCTGCTTTCTGTCTCCCTCCTTTTTTGAATAAGGGCGTTGCATTTGCGGTTTTCCAATCCGCAGGGACTTTTCCAGAGACAAGGGAATTTTGGAAGATTACAACCAATGCATTCCACTATCTCTGCAGCCACTTCTTTTAAGACCCTAGGATGCAGGCCATCAGGTCCAGGGGACTTGTCAGCCTTTAGACCCATAAGTTTGCCTAGCACTTTTTCTCCAGTGATAGTGATTGTTTTAAGTTCCTCCCTCCCTTTTGCCCCTTGATGTTCTACAATTACTGGGATGTTTTTAGTGTCCTCTACTGTGAAGACAGATACAAAATATTTGTTCAATGCCTCAGCCATTTCCTTGTTTCCCATTATTATTTCCCCAGTCTCGTCCTCTGAGGGACCAACGTTTATTTTAGCTACTCTCTTCCTTTTTATATACTTGTAGAAGCTCTTACTGTCAGTTTTTATATTTCTTTCTAGTTTACTCTCATAATCTATCTTCTCCCTCTTTATTATTTTTTTAGTCATCCTTTGCTGGTTTCTAAAATTTTCCCAATTTTCTGGCCTACCACTAATCTTTGCAACATTGTATGCCTTTTCTTTCTATTTGATGCCATCCTTAACTTCCTTGGTTCATCCTTCTCTTCGAATCTTTCTTTCTCACTGAAATATATCTTTGTTGAGAGTCATGAAATATCTCTTTAAATGTCTGCCACTGCTTTTCTACCGTCTTACCTTCTAATCTATTTTCCCAGTCCACTTTAGCCAACTCTCTCCTCATACCTTTGTAAATTGCCTTTATTTAAATTTAATACACGAGTTTCTGACCCAAGTTTCTCACCTTCAAACTGAATGTGGAATTCTATCATGTTATGATCACTCTTCCCTAGAGGATCCTTTACTGTGAGATCATTAATTAATCCTGTTTCATTACACATTATCAGATCTAAAATAGCCTGTTCCCTGGTCGGTTCCACAACGTATTGTTCCAAGAAACTGTCCCGAATACACTCTATGAACTCGTCCTCAAGGCTGCTTTTCAAATTTGATTTGTAGAGGGAGCGTTTGATGGGACAGTGTGGAGGGAGTTTACTCTGTATCTATCCCGTGCTGTACCTGCCCTGGGAGTGTTTGATGGGTCAGTGTAGGGGGAGCTTTACTCTGTATCTAACCCGTGCTGTACCTGCCCTGGGAGTGTTTGATGGGACAGTGTAGAGGGAGCTTTACTCTGTATCTAACCCATGCTGTACCTGCCCTGGGAGTGTTTGATGGGGCAGTGTAGAGGGAGCTTTACTCTGTATCTAACCCCGTGCTGTACCTGCCCTGGGAGTGTTTGATGGGACAGTGTAGAGGGAGCTTTACTCTGTATCTAACCCCGTGCTGTACCTGCCCTGGGAGTGTTTGATGGGACAGTGTAGAGGGAGCTTTACTCTGTATCTAACCCATGCTGTACCTGCCCTGGGAGTGTTTGATGGGGCAGTGTAGAGGGAGCTTTACTCTGTATCTAACCCCGTGCTGTATCTGCCCTGGGAGTGTTTGATGGGACAGTGTAGAGGGAGCTTTACTCTGTATCTAACCCGTGCTGTACCTGGTACAAGGTGATCCTCTGTGTTGTTGATGTGCTTAATTGAGACGGAACTCCGTGTTTTCTGTGACTGTAGCAGACACACCTCACGCAGTGCGCCCTCGTTGCTCCCGTTCTGGTGCGTAATCTTGCGGCAGAAGCCAAGAAGACCTACCAGCGCGAGAAACCTCACATGAACATTGGGACGATCGGACATGTCGATCACGGGAAGACCACACTGACTGCAGCAATCACCAAAGGTACAGTGTGGGATAGAGGGAGAGAGCATCAGGCTCACTGTGAAGGTGATGTACCCCACACCCCTCACTGTAACACTGATATACCCCACACTCCTCACTGTAACACTGATATACCCCACACCCCTCACTGTAACACACTGATATACCCCACACCCCTCACTGTAACACTGATATACCCCACACCCCTCACTGTAACACACTGATATACCCCACACCCCTCACTGTAACACACTGATATACCCCACACCCCTCACTGTAACACTGATATACCCCACACCCCTCACTGTAACACACTGATATACCCCACACCCCTCACTGTAACACTGATATACCCCACACCCCTCACTGTAACACTGATATACCCCAGACCCCTCACTGTAACACACTGATATACCCCACACCCCTCACTGTAACACTGATACACCCCACACCCCTCACTGTAACACACTGATATACCCCACACCCCTCACTGTAACACTGATATACCCCACACCCCTCACTGTAACACTGATATACCCCACACCCCTCACTGTAACACTGATATACCCCACACCCCTCACTGTAACACTGACATACCCCACACCCCTCACTGTAACACTGATATACCCCACACCCCTCACTGTAACACACTGATATACCCCACACCCCTCACTGTAACTCTGATATACCCCACACCCCTCACTGTAACACTGATATACCCCACACTCCTCACTGTAACACACTGATATACCCCACACCCCTCACTGTAACACTGATATACCCCACACCCCTCACTGTAACACTGATATACCCCAGACCCCTCACTGTAACACACTAATATACCCCACACCCCTCACTGTAACACTGATACACCCCACACCCCTCACTGTAACACACTGATATACCCCACACCCCTCACTGTAACACTGATATACCCCACACCCCTCACTGTAACACTGATATACCCCACACCCCTCACTGTAACACTGATATACCCCACACCCCTCACTGTAACACACTGACATACCCCACACCCCTCACTGTAACACTGATATACCCCACACCCCTCACTGTAACACTGATATACCCCACACCCCTCACTGTAACACTGATATACCCCTCACTGTAACACTGATATACCCCTCACTGTAACACACTGATATACCCCACACCCCTCACTGTAACACTGATATACCCCACACCCCTCACTGTAACACTGATACACCCCACACCCCTCACTGTAACACTGATACACCCCACACCACTCACTGCAACACTCTGATATACCCCACACCCCTCACTGTAACACTCTCTGATATACCCCACACCCCTCACTGTAACACTCTGATATACTCCACACCCCTCACTGTAACACTCTGATATACCCCACACCCCTCACTGTAACACTCTCTGATATACTCCACACCCCTCACTGTAACACTCTGATATACCCCACACCCCTCACTGTAACACTCTGATATACCCCACACCCCTCACTGTAACACTCTCTGATATACCCCACACCCGTCACTTTAACACTCTGTGGGGGCAGGGAGGTGGAAGTAGGCGGTCTTGGTGATGGGGAGGGTATTGGGTCGGAGCTCAGCTCAGGGAGTGGTGACGGGGGGAGCCAGAGGGCCGCAGGCAGGGGGAGAGCGCGGGCAGGGAGCGA
>JASTWF010000289.1:469015-471781 GCA_030390025.1 Squalus acanthias | reverse complement strand
GGGAGAGAGAGTGGGGCAGGGAGGGAGAGAGAGTGGGGCAGGGAGGGAGAGAGAGTGGGGCAGGGAGGGAGAGAGAGTGGGGCAGGGAGGGAGAGAGAGTGGGGCAGGGAGGGAGAGAGAGAGTGGGGCAGGGAGAGAGAGAGTGGGGCAGGGAGGGAGAGAGAGTGGGGCAGGGAGGGAGGGAGAGTGGGGCAGGGAGGGAGGGAGAGTGGGGCAGGGAGGGAGGGAGAGTGGGGCAGGGAGGGAGGAAGAGGCGGGGCAGGGAGGGAGGGAGAGGCGGGGCAGGGAGGGAGAGGGAGAGTGGGGCAGGGAGGGAGAGTGGGGCAGGGAGGGAGAGAGGGAGCAGGGAGGGAGAGAGGGAGGGAGGGAGGGAGAGAGGGAGGGAGGGAGGGAGAGAGGGGGGCAGGGAGGGAGAGAGGGGGGCAGGGAGGGAGAGAGGGGGGCAGGGAGGGAGAGAGAGTGGGGCAGGGAGAGAGAGAGTGGGGCAGGGAAAGAGGGAGGGAGGGAGAGAGAGGGAGGGGGAGTGCAGTGATTGAGAGAGGGAGGAGGTGCGAGAGAGTGGGATGGAGTCGGTGGCGGGGGAACGGAGTTTGTGGTGGGGACCGAAGTCAATGGCTTCGCTCTTGCCGATATTCGAAGGGGAGGAAATCTCCGCTCATCCAACAATGGATGTCGGACCAATCACTCGCTCCAAGTGGAGATTGGCGGCCTCTTGGAGTCTGTGGGTGGGTGGGGGTGAGCCCCCACCCCGGGGCGCACGTCACTAACCCTATCCCACCTTTCCCCGCTCCGCCCGCAGTACTGGCCGAGGCCGGTGGCGCCAAGTTCAAGAAGTACGAGGACATCGACAACGCCCCCGAGGAGAAGGCTCGTGGCATCACCATCAACGCCTCGCATGTGGAGTACGCCACCCCGAACAGGCACTACGCCCACACCGACTGCCCCGGCCACGCTGATTATGTCAAGGTGAGGCTTGAGGGGGGGGGGGCTTTGGGCGCCGGTGGTTCCCCGGCGAAGGAGGGAGGGTCGATGGATCCGGTAACCCCGGGTTTAGGGCACAGTGGGGGGGCTTTGGGCGCCGGTGGTCCCCGGCGGAGGGAGGGAGGGTCGATGGATCCGGTAACCCCGGGTTTAGGGCACAGTGGGGGGGCTTTGGGTGCCGGTGGTTCCCCAGCGGAGGATTGAGGGCCGATGGATCCGGTAACCCCGGGTTTAGGGCACCCTGGCTTCAGGCGTGGGGGGGGGGGGGCGGGTGGCATGTGGGGGGTGTTCAAGGGCACAAGTGGGGCGTTTGGGGGCACAGTGTGTGGGGGTGAGGGTCCGCCCTCTGTACAGATCAGCCATGATCTAATAGAATGGCAGGAACAGGCTGGAGGGGCTGAATGGCCTCCTCCTGTTCCTATGTACCAGTGGCACAGTGCAGGTTCACTGGGGCAAGGGTCAGTCAGACCAGGGTGTGGGGTGGGGGCGGGGGCGGGTTAGTCGGTGGGACGGGGTTAAGGAATATTAAGTAGTGTCGATGGAATAACAGCCTAACGGGTGCGAGGACGGTCCCGGTTATAAATGTAAAAGATATACTTGTTCTCGAGGCAGTTCAGAGAAGGTTCACTCGGTTGATTCCGGAGATGAGGGGGTTGACTTATGAGGAAAGGTTGAGTAGGTTGGGCCTCTACTCATTGGAATACAGAAGAGTGAGAGGCGATCTTATCGAAACATATAAGATTGTGAGGGGTGCTCGATCGGGTGGAGGCGGGGAGGATGTTTCCACTGATGGGTGAGACTAGAACTAGGGGGCATAATCTTCGAATAAGGGGCTGCCGTTTCAAAACTGAGATGAGGAGAAACTTCTTGGCTCGGAGGGTAGTAAATCTATGGAATTTGCTACCTCAGAGAGCTGTGGAAGCTGCGACATTAAATAAATTTAAAGCGGAGAGAGACAGTTTCCTAGCTGATAGGGGAATTAAGGGTTATGGGGAGCAGGCAGGGAAGTGGAGGTGAGTCTAGGTTCGGATCAGCCATGATCCTATTGCAGGCCCGAGGGGCCGTATGGCCTACTCCTGCTCCTACTACTTATGTACTTCTTATGTAACGGCGTCTATATCAGGGCCTGGGTGTTATCTTTGATTCGGAGGTGGAGGGGGCGCTGTTCTTCAACGCATCTCCGCCCCACAACCGCCAGTCGCTCCCCTCGACTCTGTTCCAAGGAAGGGGTGGCTGGCGAGCGGGCGCGAAACTGCGGTCGGCCGGGTTTGCAATTGAACTCTGACTGACCTGCGTCTGCCGGTGCTTACTTAACGGCCGTGCCCCAGAAGGGCCGCTGGGCGCCGCCGCGGGGGCGGGGGGGGGGGGGAGCCTGCCCTCGGAGGGGAGCGCGTCGCCGCTTGTAACGCCAGCCTGGGGCGATTGTGTTGAAGGAGGGCACGGCGTCCTTGCGTGACGGTCTCACCCTCTCTCTTGTCACAGAACATGATCACGGGCACGGCGCAGCTGGACGGCTGCATCCTGGTTGTCGCGGCGACGGACGGGCAGATGCCGCAGACGCGGGAGCACTTGTTGCTGGCGAAACAGGTGAGCGGGGCGTTGAGGGGGAGGGGGAGGGGGGCGCCTTAGCGCAAGACGGCCATCGTCCCTGTTAAGCTGCCCACCCAACAAAAAAATGAGCAGGAGCATTGGACACAGCCCCCGCGCCCCCCCCCCGCTTCGGGCGGAGTGTGGAACAGTCCGTCGCGTGATTGGTGATGCTTCCGCCTGTCGAATTTCCTGCCC
>JASTWF010000289.1:409015-466515 GCA_030390025.1 Squalus acanthias | reverse complement strand
CGCTACCTACTCTATCGAAACCCCACCCCACACCACCTTGTCTATTAGATTTCGCCTTAACCTTCTCTGCTCTGAGGAGAACAACCCCAGCTTCTCCAGTCTCTGCACATCACTGAAGTACCTCATTCCTGGAACCATTCTGGTCAATCTCCCCTTAACCTTCTCTGCTCTAAGGAGAACAACCCCAGCTTCTCCAGTCTCTCCACATCACTGAAGACCCTCATCCCCTGGTACCATTCTGGTCAATCTCCCCTTAACCTTCTCTGCTCTAAGGAGAACAACCCCAGCTTCTCCAGTCTCTCCACATCACTGAAGTCCCTCATCCCTGGTACCATTCTGGTCAATCTCCCCTTAACCTTCTCTGCTCTAAGGAGAACAACCCCAGCTTCTCCAGTCTCTCCACATCACTGAAGTCCCTCATCCCCTGGAACCATTCTGGTCAATCTGCTCTGAACCTTCTCCAAGACCTTTTCTGAGACCATTTCTTGTGCCTGTTTTTCCCAGAATCGGAACATGGAGATCGGAAGGGATTCCATCATGAAGCTACTGGATGCCGTCGACACATTCATCCCCCTCCCTGATCGAGATCTTGAGCACCCATTCCTGCTTCCCATCGAACAGATCTACTCCATCCCAGGTACAAGGCACGGGCACCGACTCTCCCCGGGGTACGGGTCCCCGCGGGCACCGACTCTCCCCGGAGTACGGGTCCCCCATGAGCGCCGACTCTCCCCGGGGTACGGGTCCCCACGGGCACGACTCTCCCCGGGGTACGGGTCCCCACGGGCTCCGACTCTCCCCGGGGTACGGGTCCACCGACACTCCCCGGGGTACGGGTCCCCCATGAGCGCCGACTCTCCCTGGGGTACGGGTCCCCCGCGGGCACCGACTCTCCCCGGGGTACGGGTCCCCACGGGCACCGACTCTCCCCGGGGTACGGGTCCCCACAGGCACCGACTCTCCCCGGGGTACGGGTCCCCATGGGCACCGATCTAGAACGGTCCCAGCAGATTGGAAAGTAGCAAATGTAACTCCACTATTCAAGAAAGGAGGGAGGGAGAAAACAGGGAACTACAGGCCAGTTAGCCTGACATCAGTTGTCGAGAAAATGCTGAAATCCATTTTTAAGGAAGTGGTATCAGGGCATTTAGAAAATCAAAATACGATTAGGCAGAGTCGACACGGTTTTATGAAAGGGAAATCGTGTTTGACAAATCTATTAGAGTTTTTTGAGGATGTAACTAGCAGGGTAGATAAAGGGGAACCAGTGGATGGAGTATATTTGGATTTCCAAAAGGCATTCGATAAGGTGCCACATAAAAGATAAGGGCTTATGGGATTGGGGGTAATACATTAGCATGGATAGAGGATTGGTTAATGGACAGATAACAGAGAGTAGGGATAAACGGGTCGATTTTCAGGTTGGCAGGCTGTAACTAGTGGGGTGCCGCAAGGATCAGTGTTGGGGCCTCAGCTATTTACAATCTATATTAATGAGCTAGATGAAGGGACCGAGTGCAATGTATCCAAGTTTGCTGATGCTACAAAGCTAGGTGGGACAGTAAGCTGTGAGGTTGAGACAAAGAGTCTGCAAAGGGATATAGACAGGTTAAGTGAGTGGGCAGTAAGGTGGCAGATGGAGTATAATGTGGGGAAATATGAGGTTATTCACTTTGGTAGGAAGAATAGAAAAACAGAATATTTTTTAAATGGTGAGAAACTTTTAAATGTTGGTGTTCAGAGAGATTTGGGTGTCCTCGTGCAAGAAACACAGAAAGCTAGCATGCAGGTACAGCAAGCAATAAGGAAGGCAAATGGCATGTTGGCCTTTTTTGCAAGGGGGGTTGGAGTACAAGAGTAAGGAAGTCTTGCTACAATTGTACAGGGCCTTGGTGAGACCACACCTGGAGTACTGTGCACAGTTTTGGTCTCCTTATCTGAGGAAGGATATACTTGCCTTGGAGGCGGTGCAACGAAGGTTCACTGGATTGATTCCTGGGATGAGAGGGTTGTCCTATGAGGAGAGATTGAGTAGATTGGGCCAATACGCTCTGGAGTTTAGAAGAATGAGAGGTGATCTCATTGAAACATACAAGATTCTGAAGAGGATTGACAGGGTAGATGCAGGGAGGATGTTTCCCCTGGCTGGAGAGTCTAGAACCAGGGGGTCACAGTCTCAGGATAAGGGGTCGGCCATTTAGGACTGAGATGAGGAGGAATTTCTTCACTCAGAGGGTGGTGAATCTTGGGAATTCTCTACCCCAGAGGGCTGTGGATGTTGAGTCTTTGAGTATATTCAAGGCTGAGATCGATAGATTTTTGGACTCTCGGGGAATCGAGAGATATGGAGATCGGGCAGGAAAGTGGAGTTGAGTTCGATGATCAGCCAGGATCTTATTGGATGGCGGAGCAAGCTCGAGGGGCCAAATGGCCGACTCCTGCTCCTAATTCTTATGTTCTTAGCTGCTGCGGGGAGCGGGGTGGTGGTAGGAGGAGGCTAGGAACTCCCCTTTACCCCTGCCTACCTTCCAGTGAAGACATCCCCCTTTCTCTCTCTCTCTCTCTCTCTCCCCCCCCCCAGGGCGAGGGACGGTGGTGACTGGGACCCTGGAGCGAGGGGTGATCAAGAAAGGTGATGACTGCGAATTCATCGGCCACAACAAGAACCTGCGATCGGTGGTAACAGGTGAATGAATGCATTTCTCCAGCGCCTTTCACCCCCTCAGGACATCCCAAAGCGCCTTTCTCCATCTCAGGACATCCCAAACCGCCTTTTACCCCCCCTCAGAACGTCCCAAAGCGCTTCACAGCCAACGAAGCACTTTGTAAGTGCGGTCACTGTTGTACTGCAGGAAATGTGGTGGCTAATTTGCGCACAGCAAGCTCCCACAAAGACAATTGTGTCAATAACCAAATAATCTGCTTTAGTCACGTTGGTTGATGAAGGAATTTTGGACCCAGAAGAACTCCCCTACTTTTCTTCCGATAGTGGCTGTGGGATCTTTTACGTCCACCCGAGAGGGCGGACCGGGCCCTCGGTTTGATGTCTCATCCGAACGACGGCACCTCCAACAGTGCGGCGCTCCCTCAGTACTGCCCCTCCGACAGTGCAGCATTCCCTCAGTACTGCCCCTCCGACAGTGCGGCGATCACTCAGTACTGCCCCTCCGACAGTGCGGCGCTCCCTCAGTACTGCCCCTCCGACAGTGCGGCGCTCCCTCAGTACTGCCCCTCCGACAGTGCGGCGCTCCCTCAGTGCTGCCCCTCCGACAGTGCGGCGCTCCCTCAGTACTGCCCCTCCGACAGTGCGGCGCTCCCTCAGTGCTGCCCCTCCGACAGTGCGGCGCTCCCTCAGTACTGCCCCTCCGAGAGTGCGGCACTCCCTCAGTACTGCCCCTCCGAGAGTGCGCACTCCCTCAGTACTGACCCTCCGACAGTGCAGCACTCCCTCAGTACTGCCCCTCGGACAGTGCAGGGCTCCCTCAGTACTGCCCCTCCGACAGTGCAGGGCTCCCTCAGTACTGCCCCTCCGAGAGTGCGGCGCTCCCTCAGTACTGCCCCTCGGACAGTGCAGGGCTCCCTCAGTACTGCCCCTCCGACAGTGCAGGGCTCCCTCAGTACTGCCCCTCCGATAGTGCGGTGCTCCCTCAGTACTGCCCCTTCGACAGTGCAGCGGAAGTTCCCTCAGTGCTTCCCCTCCCACAGTGCGGCGCTCCCTCAGTACTGCCCCTCCCATAGTGCGGCGCTCCCTCACTCAGTACTTTTTTTTTATTCGTCTATGGATGTGGGCGTTGCTGGCAAGGCCGGCATTTATTGCCCATCCCTAATTGCCCTTGAGAAGGTGGTGGTGAGCCACCTTCTTGAACCGCTGCAGTCCGTGTGGTGAAGGTACTCCCACAATGCTGTTAGGGAGGGAGTTCCAGGATTTTGACCCAGCGACGATGAAGGAACGGCTGATATACTTCTAAGTCAGGATGGTGTGTGACTTGGAGGGCAACTTGGAGGTGGTGGTGTTCCCATGCGCCTGCAGCCCTTGTCCTTCTAGGTGGAAGAGGTCGCGGGTTTGGGAGGTGCTGCTGAAGAAGCCTTGGCGAGTTGCTGCAGTGCATCTTGTAGATGGTACACACTGCAGCCACGGTGCGCCGGTGGTGGAGGGAGTGAATGTTTAAGGTGGTGGATGGGGTGCCAATCAAGCGGGCTGCTTTGTCCTGGATGGTGTCGAGCTTCTTGAGTGTTGTTGGAGCTGCAACTCAGTACTGCCAACCGGGGAGTGTCAGCCTGGATTGTGGGGTGGGGGGGTGGGGGCTGGTCTCGCGTCTCTGGAGTGTGTGTGGGGAGCTCGAACCCACGACCTTCTGACTCCGAGGCGCGAGAGAGGAGAGCGACACCCACTGAGCCACGGGCGACACCTGTGAGCTGGAGGGGAGTCCCCCAGGAGGGTCTGGGACACGGCTCATTCCTGAAGGAGTGGGGAAACCTTAACGGAGAAAGGGGGCGGGGTCGCCGCGCTGAGGGGAGGGTGGGGATCAAACGGCCTCAGGTCTCGGCCTGGGGGAGTGCGATGGGATGTGAAGACTTCCGTCTGATACCGGGCGTTTTCGAAGCATGGCAATGCTCGAGGCTCAGTCGGTCCAAGCAGTAACTCCATTTTGGTTTCTCGTGGCCCCCCCCCCCCCCCCCCACCGGCAGGTATCGAGATGTTCCATCAAAACCTTGACCGTGCGGAAGCTGGCGATAACCTCGGAGCCCTGGTGCGAGGCTTGAAGCGAGAAGATGTGCGCCGTGGGATGATACTGTGCAAACCGGGATCCATTAAACCCCACCAGAAAGTGGAGGCGCAGGTACTAACGGGGACTGTGGGGAGCGGGGGGGTGGGGGGGTCAGGCAAGAAATAACGGAGGGGTTAGAACCGTAGAATTTTACCGCATAGAAGGAGGCCATTCGGCCCGTCGATTCTGTGCCAGCTCTTGGAAAGAGCACTTCAGCTAGTCCCACTCCCCCCCCCGCTCTTTCCCCATAACCCTGCAAATTCATTCTCTTCAAGGACACATCCAGATGCCTTTTGAAAGTTCCTCTGGAATCTGATTCCACAGCCCAGCCATGTAGTCCGTTCCAGATCTTAACAACCCTCTGTGAAGAAATTTCTCCTCGAGTTCTTTTGCCAATTATTTTAAATCTGTCTCCTCTGCAAAAGTATCCATGCTCAAAACCCCTCGTAATTTTGAACACCTCTTTCAGTTCTCCTCTTAGCCTTCTCTGCTCTAAGGAGAACATCCCCAGCTTCTCCAGTCTCTCCACATCACTGAAGTCCCTCATCCCTGGTACCATTCTGGTCAATCTCTCCCTTAACCTTCTCTGCTCTAAGGAGAACAATCCCAGCTTCTCCAGTCTCTCCACATCACTGAAGTCCCTCATCCCCTGGTACCATTCTGGTCAATCTCCTCTGCCCACTCTCCTAGGCCTTGACATCCTTCCTAAAGTGCGCTGCCCAGAATTGGACACAATACTCCAGCTGGGACTGAACCAGAGATTTGGAAAGGTTCATGGGTAATAAGATACATCGAGGGTAAAGGAAAATGATCAGGGGAGAGTCGGTGCCCGCGGGGACCCGTACCCCGGGGAGAGTCGGTGCCCGTGGGGACCCGTACCTCGGGGAGAGTCGGCGCCCGTGGGGACCGGTACCCCAGGGAGAGTCGGTGCCCGTGGGGACCCGTACCCCGAGGAGAGTCGGCGCCCGTGGGGGACCCGTACCCGGGGAGAGTCGGCGCCCGTGGGGACCCGTACCCCGGGGGAGAGTCGGCGCCCGTGGGGACCCGTACCCCGGGGAGAGTCGGTGCCCGTGGGGGACCCGTACCCGGTGAGAGTCGGTGCCCGTGGGGACCCTGGGGAGAATCGACGCCCGTGGTGACCCGTACCCCGGGGAGAGTCCGCGCCCGTGGGGACCCGTACCCCGGGGAGAGTCGGCGCCCGTGAGGACTCGTACCCCGGGGAGAGTCAGAACATTGGGTCGTTCGGGGACAGGGGAGGTGTGTGGGCCTATGGGAGTGCTGTCGGTGGACAGGGTGACGGGGGTGTTGGCGTTCGATACGGGCATCAGTTGTGGTCGGTAACGGTTGTTGGTTCTCACCCGTAGGTTTACGTTCTGAGCAAGGAGGAAGGAGGGCGTCACAAACCCTTTGTCACAAACTTCATGCCCGTGATGTTCTCCCTAACTTGGGACATGGCCTGTCGAGTGGTCTTACCAAAGGGCAAGGTAACGGCAGGGGGCGGGGGCAGCGGAAGCGAGAGCCGGAATCTCCTCTCCTTTACACATCTGTCTGAAATATAGACTGACAGCATGCTTCTGTAATGTACATGTACCGGAGCCGACACTGAGACACACACACGGGCCGTACAGGAGCCGACACTGAGACACACACACGGGCCGTACAGGAGCCGACACTGAGACACACACACGGACCGTACAGGAGCTGACACTGAGACACACACACGGGCCGTACAGGAGCTGACACTGAGACACACACGGGCCGTACAGGAGCTGACCCTGAGACACACACACTGACCGTTCAGGAGCTGACCCTGAGACACACACACTGACCGTACAGGAGCTGACACTGAGACACACACACTGACCGTACAGGAGCTGACACTGAGACACACACACTGACCGTACAGGAGCCGACACTGAGACACACACACGGACCGTACAGGAGCTGACACTGAGACACACACACTGACCGTACAGGAGCTGACACTGAGACACACACACTGACCGTACAGGAGCTGACACTGAGACATACACACTGACCGTACAGGAGCTGACACTGAGACACACACACTGACCGTACAGGAGCTGACACTGAGACACACACACGGGCCCGACAGGAGCTGACACTGAGACACACACACACGGGCCGTACAGGAGCTGACACTGAGACACACACACTGACCGTACAGGAGCTGACACTGAGACACACACACGGGCCGTACAGGAGCCGACACTGAGACACACACACTGACCGTACAGGAGCTGACACTGAGACACACACACGGGCCGTACAGGAGCTGACACTGAGACACACACGGGCAATAGAGGAGCTGACACTGAGACACACACACGGACCGTACAGGAGCTGACACTGAGACACACACACTGACCGTACAGGAGCTGACACTGAGACACACACACTGACCGTACAGGAGCTGACACTGAGACACACACACTGACCGTACAGGAGCTGACACTGAGACACACACACTGACTGTACAGGAGCCGACACTGAGACACACACACTGACCGTACAGGAGCTGACACTGAGACACACACACTGACCGTACAGGAGCTGACACTGAGACACACACAGGCCGTACAGGAGCCGACACTGAGACACACACACGGGCCGTCTAGGAGCTGACACTGAGACGCACACACGGGCCGTCTAGGAGCTGACACTGATACACACACACGGGCCGAACAGGAGCTGACACTGAGACACACACATGGGCCGTACAGGAGCTGACACTGAGACAAACACACTGACCGTACAGGAGCTGACACTGAGACACACACACTGACCGTACAGGAGCTGACACTGAGACACACACGGGCCGTACAGGAGCTGACACTGAGACACACACACTGACCGTACAGGAGCTGACACTGAGACACACACACGGGCCGTACAGGAGCTGACACTGAGACACACACGGGCAATAGAGGAGCTGACACTGAGACACACACACGGACCGTACAGGAGCTGACACTGAGACACACACACTGACCGTACAGGAGCTGACACACAGACACACACACGGGCCGTACAGGTGCCGAGACTGAGACACACACACGGGCCGTACAGGAGCGGACACTGAGACACACACACGGGCTGTACAGGAGCCGACACTGAGACACACACACGGACCGAACAGGAGCTGACACTGAGACACACACACTGACCGTACAGGAGCCGACACTGACACAAACACACGGGCCGTACAGGAGCTGACACTGAGACACACACACTGACCGTACAGGAGCTGACACTGAGACACACACACTGACCGTACAGGAGCTGACACTGAGACACACACACACTGACCGTACAGGAGCTGACACTGAGACACACACACTGACCGTACAGGAGCTGACACTGAGACACACACGGGCAATAGAGGAGCTGACACTGAGACACACACACGGACCGTACAGGAGCTGACACTGAGACACACACGGGCAATAGAGGAGCTGACACTGAGACACACACACGGACCGTACAGGAGCTGACACTGAGACACACACACTGACCGTACAGGAGCTGACACACAGACACACACACGGGCCGTACAGGTGCCGACACTGAGACACACACACGGGCCGTACAGGAGCCGACACTGAGACACACACACGGACCGAACAGGAGCTGACCCTGAGACACACATTGACCGTACAGGAGCTGACACTGAGACACACACACGGGCAATAGAGGAGCTGACACTGAGACACACACACGGACCGTACAGGAGCTGACACTGAGACACACACGGGCAATAGAGGAGCTGACACTGAGACACACACACGGACCGTACAGGAGCTGACACTGAGACACACACACTGACCGTACAGGAGCTGACACACAGACACACACACGGGCCGTACAGGTGCCGACACTGAGACACACACACGGGCCGTACAGGAGCCGACACTGAGACACACACACGGACCGAACAGGAGCTGACCCTGAGACACACATTGACCGTACAGGAGCTGACACTGAGACACACACACACTGACCGTACAGGAGCCGACACTGAGACAAACACAGGGGCTGTACAGGAGCTGACACTGAGACACACACACGGGCCGTACAGGAGCTGACACTGAGACACACACACGGGCCATACAGGAGCTGACACTGAGACACACACACGGGCCGTACAGGAGCTGACACTGAGACACACACACGGGCCATACAGGAGCTGACACTGAGACACACACACGGGCCGTACAGGAGCTGACACTGAGACACACACACGGGCCGTACAGGAGCTGACACTGAGACACACACACTGACCGTACAGGAGCTGACACTGAGACACACACACGGGCCGTACAGGAGCTGACACTGAGACACACACTGACCGTTCAGGAGCTGACACTGAGACACACACACGGGCCGTACAGGAGCTGACACTGAGACACACACTGACCGTACAGGAGCTGACACTGAGACACACACACTGACCGTACAGGAGCCGACACTGAGACACACACACGGGCCGTACAGGAGCCGACACTGAGACACACACACTGACCGTACAGGAGCCGACACTGAGACACACACAGAGACACACACACGGGCCGTACAGGAGCTGACACTGACACACACACTGACCGTACAGGAGCTGACACTGAGACACACACACACGGGCTGTACAGGAGCTGACACTGAGACACACACGGGCCTTACAGGAGCTGACACTGAGACACACACACTGACCGTACAGGAGCTGACACTGAGACACACACACGGGCCGTCTAGGAGCTGACACTGAGACACACGCACTGACCGTACAGGAGCTGACACTGAGACACACACACTGACCGTGCAGGAGCTGACACTGAGACACACACACTGACCGTACAGGAGCTGACACTGAGACACACACACTGACCGTACAGGAGCTGACACTGAGACACACACATGGGCTGCACAGGAGCTGACACTGAGACACACACGGGCCGTACAGGAGCTGACACTGAGACACACACACTGACCGTTCAGGAGCTGACACTGAGACACACACACGGGCCGTACAGGAGCTGACACTGAGACACACACTGACCGTACAGGAGCTGACACTGAGACACACACACTGACCGTACAGGAGCCGACACTGAGACACACACACGGGCCGTACAGGAGCCGACACTGAGACACACACACGGGCCGTACAGGAGCCGACACCGAGACACACTCGCTACCAGACAGGAGTGAATCGTTTCCCTTTTACCCGCTGTGTGCTGATGGTTGAATGGTCTGTGCCCTCTGACCTCGCTGTGTTTGGGTTTTGTTTTTTTGCTCTCCGCCCCCGCAGGAGTTGGTGATGCCCGGCGAAGACACCTCCCTCACCCTGACCCTGCGCCAGCCCATGGTCCTGGAGAAAGGGCAGCGCTTCACCCTGCGTGACGGCAACCGGACTATCGGAACCGGACTGGTCACCGACGTCCTCCAGAGCAGCGCAGCAGACGACGTGAATTGGGGCTGATTCCCCCGTCTCCCCCCCCCCCCCCCCCCCCCGGCGAATCATCTATTCCAGGCGGCGTGCGGTAAAGATTTCAGCGAATGTATCTCCCCTCGATTGAGTAAATGTGCAGATTCTTTTCTCCTCTCTCGCTGCCAGGATTTATTTAAGGCGTCTTGTGTTGTATTTTTTTTACAATAAACTCCGGCAAAAATCGAAGCCGTTTCATTGTCCTAGAAACATAGAAGAGAGGAGCGGGAGTAGGCCATTCGGCCCCTCGAGCCTGCTCCGCCATTCAATGCGATCATGGCTGATCATCCAATCTCAGTACCCTGTCCCTGCTTTCTCCCCTTATCCCTTGATCCCTTTAGCCTTAAGAAATATATCCAACTCCTTCTTGAATATATTTAATGAGTTGGCCTCAACTGCCTTCTGTGGTAGAGAATTCCACAGGTTCACCACTCTCTGGGTGAAGAAATTCCTCCTCATCTCAGTCCTAAATGGCTTACCCCTTATCCTTAGACTGTGACCCCTGGTTCTGGACTCCCCCGACCATCGGGAACATCCTTCCTGCATCTCGTCTGTCTAGTCCTGTTAGAATTTTATAAGTTTCAATGAGATCCCCTCTCATTCATCTCAACTCCAGCGAGTATAAGCCCAATTGACCCAATCTCTCCTCAAACGTCATTCCTGCCATCCCATGGTGAATCTTCGCTGCACTCTCTACATGGCAAGAACATCCTTCCTCAGATAAGGCGACCAAAACTGCACACAATACTCAAGGTGTGGTCTCACCAAGGCCCTGTACAACTGCAGCAAGACATCCTTGCTCCTGTACACTCATCCTCTCGCTATGAAGGCCAACATACCATTTGCCTTCTTAACCGCCTGCTGCACCTGCATGCTTACCTTCAGCGACTGGTGTCGGGGGGTGGTGAGGCTGGGTGGATTCTTCCCCAGTGTAAGGTGTACAGAAAAGACTGATTGCTCACCCCCACACCCACACACACAGGCTGTGCCAAGTTTTAACGGTGCCGCTGGTAACGGCCGATTGTGCTGGTTAACCCAGCTGTACCACTCCGCTCCCACCAGGGAGGGCTGTTGCAACATGTTTGGCAAGTACGCTACGACGAACCTTTATAAAACACTGGCCCGACCCCCCCAACTGGAGGACTGCATCCAATTCTGGGCACCGCACTTTAGGAAGGATGTGAAGGCCTTAGAGAGGGCGCGGAAAAGATTTACGAGAATGGTTCCAGGGGACGAGGCACTTCAGTTGCGTGGAGAGACTGAGAGAAGCTGAGGTTGTTCTCCTTGGAGCAGTGAAGGTTGAGAGGAGATTTGATCGAGGTGTTCAAAATCATGAGGGGTCCGGACAGAGTCGATGGAGAGAGAAACTGTTCCCATTGGCGGAAGGGTCGAGAACCAGAGGACACAGATTCAAGGTGATTGGCCAAAGGCGACAGGAGGAAAATCTTTTTTACGCAGCGAGTGGTGAGGATCTGGAATGCACTGCCTGAAAGGGTGGTGGAGGCAGATTCAATCACGGCTTTCAAAAGGGAGTTGGATAAGTACCTGAAGGAAAAAAATATTGCAGGGCTACGGGGAAAGGGCGGGGGGGGAGTGGGACTAGCTGAAGTGCTCTTGCAGAGAGCCGGCACGGGCTCGACGGGCCGAATGGAGTCCTGTGCTGTGACGATTCTATGATTAGCACTCTGGTACCCCCAGGTGGGACTTGTAGTATTGATCCAGGGAGCGCTGTTGCAGCATGTTTAGCGAGGAAGTTTCTGCTAAACTCTTTATAAATCACTGGGCTCGGTCCCAGCTGGAGTATTGTGTCCAATTCTGGGCACCGCACTTTAGGAAGGATGTCAAGGCCTTGGAGAGGGTGCAGAGGAGATTGACTAGAATGGTTCCAGGGGATGAGGGACTTCAGTGATGTGGAGAGACTGGAGAAGCTGGGGTTGTTCTCCTTAGAGCAGAGACGGTTAAGGGGAGATTGACCAGAATGGTACCAGGGGATGAGGGACTTCAGTGATGTGGAGAGACTGGAGAAGCTGGGGTTGTTCTCCTTAGAGCAGAGAAGGTTAAGGGGAGATTGACCAGAATGGTACCAGTGGGGACCCGTACCCCGGGGAGAGTCGGTGCCCATGAGGACCTGTACCCCGGGGAGAGTCGACGCCTGTGGAGACCCGTACCCCGGGAACCTACGAGAAACAAGTTCGGCCCCAACGGCCGTCTAAACACCATTAGCTTGAAATTCATTGAGAGACCCGCATGAAAGATTTCAATAAATTTATTTTGTTTGTTTATGGGATGTGGGCGTCACTGGCGAGGCCAGCATTTATTGCCCATCCCTAATTGCCCTCGAGAAGGTAGTGATGAGCCGCCTTCTTGAACCGCTGCAGTCCGTGTGGTGAAGGTGCTCCCACAGTGCTGTTAGGGAGGGAGTTCCAGGATTTTGACCCAGCGACGATGAAGGAATGGCCCATATATTTCCAAGTCAGGATGGTGTGTGTGACTTGGAGGGGGAACTTGGAGGTGGTGGTGTTCCCATGCGCCTGCTACCCTTGTCCTTCTAGGTGGAAGAGGTCGCGGGTTTGGGAGGTGGGAGAGGACATACCCAGGGATGGTGATGGAGGAGGTTGGGACATTGGCTGAAAGGTATGATTCTGTGAGCATGACTCTGTCAGGCTGTTGCTTGACTAGCCTGTGGGACAGCTCTCCCAATTTTGGCACAAGGCCCCAGATGTTGGTGAGGAGGACTTTGCAGGGTTGACTGGGCTGGGTGTGCCATTGCCGTGTCCATAGCCGGTGCGGAGGTCGATGCTGGGTGGCCCCGTCCGGTTTCATTCTTATTATTGTGTTTCGTAGCGGTTAGTTACAACTGAGTGACTTGCTAGGCCATTTCAGAGGGCAGATAAGAGTCAACCACATGGCTGTGGGTCTGGCGTCACATATAGGCCAGACCGGGTAAGGACGGCAGATTTCCTTCCCTAAAGGACATTAGTGAACCAGATGGGTTTTTACGACAATTCGATAGTTTCATGGTTACCATTACTGATACTGACTTTTTATTCCAGATTTATTTAATTAACTGAATTTAAATTCCCCAGCTGCCTGTGGTGGGATTTAAACTCATGTCTCTGGATCATTAGTCCAGGCCTTTGGATTACTACCCCAGTAATATTACCACTACGCTACCGTTCCCGTAACTTAATGTGACGTTTCACAGTGGATTCATTTTACAACCCAGCATCGACCATCACTGACAGACACCAGGGGAAGGGCCGAGGCCCCACGGTGCAGGACACCAGGGGAAGGGCAGAGGCCCCACGGTGCAGGACACCAGGGGAAGGGCCGAGGCCCCACGTTGCAGGGACACCAGAGGAAGGGCCGAGGCCTCACGTGGCAGGGACACCGGGGGAAAGGCCGAGGCCCCACGGTGCAGGACTCCCGGGGAAGGGCCGAGGCCCACGGTGCAGGACACCAGGGGAAGGGCCGAGGCCCCACGGTGCAGGACACCGGGGGAAGGGCCGAGGCCCCACGGTGCAGGACACCGGGGGAAGGGCCGAGGCCCCACGGTGCAGGACACCGGGGGAAGGGCCGAGGCCCCACGGTGCAGGACACCGGGGGAAGGGCCGAGGCCCCACGGTGCAGGACACCTGGGGAAGGGCCGAGGCCCCACGGTGCAGGACGCCAGGGGAGAAGAGGGGGTGAATGAGGCAGTGGGGGTTCGCTGACCCCGAGCTCGGGTGTGAAGCCGCTTCCTCCGTTAGATCTGCGGGCGGAACCTGAGCGAGGTCTGCCCCATCTTGCGCCGGTAATCTGCCTCAAAGGCCTGGTTCTGGGCCACGGTGAAGTGAGTTTTCCAATCTCCGACCACTCCTGGATCGAGAAAAGGGAAAGACAGAGCGTTACCATGGCGATCGGGTCCACAGGGGGGAGACAGAGAGAGACGGTTAGAGCGAGAAAGGTGAGAGAGACAGACAGCGAGAGAGACACCGAGAGCAAGACCAACAGGAAAAGAGAGATAGACCGACCGAGACAGAGAGAGACAGACAAACAGGGACAGACAGAGAGAGACACAGACAGACAGAGTGCGAGACTGATTCTGACCTTTTCTCATGAATGCTGAGATGCTGTGATCTAAGATCTCGGAGGGCAAGGAGGTGTAATTGGCCATTGGGTTGTCTTTCATCACCTCGAAGGATGTGTTCTGAACAATGATTTCAATCTTCTCATCCGATAAATCCTTCCCCAGGAATTCCATCACCTTCACAATTTCCCTCTTAGGGTCCTGGAATAACGAGCACACTGGGATCGGTTACAGGCAGCCTGTTCCCTATCGGAGGGGATTAACCCTCTCACCCACCTCTCCCCAGTTACAGACCCCGGGCAGCCTGTTCCTTATCGGAGGGGATTAACCCTCTCACCCACCTCTCCCCAGTTACAGACACCGGGCAGCCTGTTCCCTATCGGAGGGGATTAACCCTCTCACCCACCTCTCCCCAGTTACAGACACCGGGCAGCCTGTTCCCTATCGGAGGGGATTAACCCTCTCACCCACCTCTCCCCAGTTACAGACACCAGGCAGCCTGTTCCCTATCAGAGAGGATTAACCCTTTCACCCACCTCTCCCCAGTTACAGACACCAGGCAGCCTGTTCCCTATCGGAGAGGATTAACCCTTTCACCCACCTCTCCCCAGTTACAGACAACCTCTTCCCTATCGGAGGGGATTAACTCTCTCACCCACCTCTCCCCAGTTACAGACACCAGGCAGCCTGTTCCCTATCGGAGGGGATTAACCCTCTCACCCACCTCTCCCCAGTTACAGACACCGGGCAGGCTGTTCCCTATCGGAGGGGATTAACCCTCTCACCCACCTCTCCCCAGTTACAGACACCGGGCAGGCTGTTCCCTATCGGAGGGGATTCCCCAGAGTACTCGGCCCCTCCCTTGGCGCAGTGTTGCCCCCCAGTCTCACCTCTTTCATGTCCTCAAAGAACAAGTAGAGAATCCGATGTTTGTCCTTTTGTTCCCAGAATCCCTTCACGTGATCGTACCAGGAGCCCCAGGCCACTGGGAGTAGGGCAGAAATAGAGGGAGAGATTAGTCACGGGATCGATCGGGCAGAAACAGGCACCGACTCTCCCCGGGGTACAGGTCCCCACGGGCGGTGACTGTCCCCGGGGTACGGGTCCCCACGGGCGGTGACTCTCCCCGGGGTACGGGTCCCCACGGGCGGTGACTCTCCCCGGGGTACGGGTCCCCGCGGGCACCGACTCTCCCCGGGGTACGGGTCCCCGCGGGCGTCGACTCTCCCCGGGGTACGAGTCCCCGCGGGCACCGACTCTCCCCGGGGTACGGGTCCCTGCGGGCGTCGACTCTCCCCGGTGTACGGGTCCCCACGGGCACCGACTCTCCCCGGGGTACAAGTCTCCACGGGCACCGACTCTCCCTGGGAGACTCACTCACCATTTCCCTCCCTGAACTTTCCGATGAACTCATCCCAAGATTCTGGTTTCAGCATTGCCGCGCTCATCCTGTGGAAGTGGTAATAAGACACTGCGCAGTCCCTGGCGTTTCGAGCCACATAGATCATCTGAAGAAGGAGAAGAACGATCAGGGTCAAAGGGCAGGTACGGACTGGATATCCAATGCTAGGATTCAGTGAGATTAACCTTCTCACCCACCTGGCCCCAGATATCATACAATCATAGAAAGAGGCCATTCGGCCCGTCGATCCCGTGCCAGCTCTCTGCAAGAGCTCTTCAGCTAGTCCCACTCCCCCCGCCCTTTCCCCGTAGCCCTGCAAATTTTTTTCCTTCAGGTACTTATCCAACTCCCTTTGGCAAGCCGTGATTGAGTCTGCCTCCACCACCCTTTCAGGCAGCGCATTCCAGATCCTCACCACTCGCTGCGTAAACAAGATTTTCCTCATGTCGCCTTTGGTTCTTCTACCAATTCACCTTAAACCTGTGTCCTCTGGTTCTCCACCCTTCCGCCAATGGGAACAGTCTCTCTCTATCTACTCTGTCTACACCCCTCATGATTTTGAACGCCTCTATCAAATCTCCTCTCAACCTTCTCTGCTCTAAGGAGAACAACCCCAGCTTCTCCAGTCTCTCCACATAACTGAAGCCCCTCATCCCTGGTACCATTCTGGTCAATCTCCCCTTAACCTTCTCTGCTCTAAGGAGAACAATCCCAGCTTCTCCAGTCTCTCCACATCACTGAAGTCCCTCATCCCCTGGTACCATTCTGGTCAATCTCCCCTTAACCTTCTCTGCTCCAAGGAGAACAACCCCAGCTTCTCCAGTCTCTCCACATCACTGAAGTCCCTCATCCCCTGGTACCATTCTGGTCAATCTCTCCCTTAACCTTCTCTGCTCTAAGGAGAACAACCCCAGCTTCTCCAGTCTCTCCACATCACTGAAGTCTCTCATCCCCTGGTACCATTCTGGTCAATCTCCCCTTAACCTTCTCTGCTCTAAGGAGAACAATCCCAGCTTCTCCAGTCTCTCCACACCACTGAAGTCCCTCATCCCTGGAATCATTCTTGTGAATCTTTTCCGCACCCTCCCTAAGACCTTCACATCCTTCCTAAAGTGCGGTGCCCAGAATTGGACGCAATACTCCAGTTGAGGCCGAACCAGTGTTTTATAAAGGTTCATCATAACTTCCTTGCTTTTGTACTCTATACCTCTATTTATGAAGCCCAGGATCCCGTATGCTTTTTTAACCGCTTTCTCAACCTGCCCTGCCACCTTCAACGATTTGTGCACATATACCCCAAGATTTCTCTGTTCCCTTTAGGATTGTACCCTTTAGTTTATATTGCCTCTCCTCGTTCTTCCTACCAAATTGTATCACTTCGCACTTTTCTGCGTTAAATTTCATCTGCCACGTGTCCGCCCATTCCACCAGCCTGTCTATGTCCTCTTGAAGTCTCCATCACTATCCTCCTCACTGTTCACTATACTTCCAAGTTTTGTGTCATCTGCAGATTTTGAAATTGTGCCCTGTACACCCAAGTCTAAGTCATTAATATATATCAAGAAAAGCCGTGGTCCTGGTACCGACCCCTGGGGAACACCACTGTATACCTTCCTCCAGTCCGAAAAACAACCGTTCAGCACTACTCTCTGTTTCCTGTCACTTAGCAAATTTCGTATCCATGCTGCCACTGTCCCTTTTATTCATTGGGCTTCAACTTTGCTGGTGAGCCTATTATGTGGCACTTTGTCGAACGCCTTTTGTAAATCCATGTACACTACATCAACTGCATTGCCCTCATCAACCCTCTCTGTTACCTCATCAAAAAACTCGATCAAGTTGGTTAAACACGATTTGCCTTTAACAAATCCGTGCTGGCTTTTCTTAATTATTCCACACTTGTCCAAGTGACTGTTAATTTTGTCCCTGATTACTGTTTCTAAAAGCTTCCCCACTACCGAGTTTAAATTGACCGGCCTATAGTTGCTGGGTTTATCTTTACACCCTTTTTTGAACAAGGGTGTAACATTTGCAATTCTCCAGTCCTCTGGCACCACCCCCGTATCTAAGGAGGATTGGAAGATTAAGGCCAGTACCTCCGCGATTTCTTCCTTCACTTCCCTCAGCGTCCTAGGATGCATCCCATCCGGTCCTGGTGACTTATCTACTGTAAGTACAGCCAGCCTTTCTAGTATCTCCTCTTTATCAATTCTAATCCCATCCAGTATCTCCACTACCTCCTCCTTCACTATGTCTATGGCAGCATCCTCTTCCTTGGTGAAGACAGATGCAAAGTACTCGTTTAGTACCTCAGCCATACCCTCTGCCTCCATGCATAGGTCTCATTTTTGGTCCCTAATCGGCCCCACCCCTCCTCTTACTACCCTTTTACTATTTATATGCCCGAGACTTTTGGATTACCTTTTATGTTGGCTGCCATTCTATTCTCATACTCTCTCTTTGCCCTGCTTATTTTCTTTTTCACTTCTCCTCTGACCTTTCTATATATAGCCTGATTCTCGGATGTATTCTCGACCTGACATCTGTCATACGCGCTCTTTTTCTGCTTCATCATATTCTCTCTCTGTTTCGTCATCCAGGGAGCCCTGACTTTAGTTGCCCTGCCTTTCCCCCGAGTGGGAATGTACCTCAACTGTACCCGAACTATTTTCTCTTTAAAGGCAGCCCATTGTTCCACTACAATTTTGCCTGCCAATCCTTGATTCCAGTTTACCCGGGCCAGATCCGTTCTCATCCCACTGAAATGGCCTTCCCCCGGTTAAACATTCTTACTCTAGATTGCTCCCTGTCCTTTTCCATAGCTAATCTAAACCTTATGATATTATGATCACTGTTCCCTAAATGTTCACCGACTGACACTTGCTCCACTTGACCCACCTCATTCCCCAGAACCAGATCCAGCAATGCCTCCTCCCTCATCGGGCCGGAAACATACTGATCAAGAAAGTTCTCCTGAACACACTTCAGAAATTCCTCCCCTTCTCTGCCCTTTACCCTATTACAATCCCAGTCTATATTAGGATAGTTGAAGTCCACCATTATCACTACTCTATAGTTCTTGCAACTCTGTAATTTCCCTACAGATTTGCTCCCCAATATCTTTCCCACTAGTTGGTGGCCTATAGAATACACCTAGTAGTGTAATGGCACCTCTATTATTTCTTAACTCTAACCAAATAGATTCTGTCCTTGACCCCTCCAGGACATCCTCCCTCTCCAGCACTGTAACATTCTCCTTAATCAATACTGCCACACCACCTCCTATCTTTCCTTCCTTATCTTTCCTGAACACCTTATAACCAGGAATATTCAATACCCAATCCTGTCCTTTTTTGAGCCAGGTCTCAGTTATTGCCACAACATCGTATTCCCATGTGGCTATTTGCGCCTGCAGCTCACTTACCTTGTTTACTACGCTTCGTGCGTTCACATACGTATGTATGTTATGACCCTATGATCTAGACGAGGGAACTAGATGTAATGGCCCAGAAATTGGACTTCGATGGTTGCCGCGGGGGTAAGGATCCCCGCGATATCGCACTCCGCGCCTGCCTTTATGGTTTTGGCCCACACGAACTTCAGCTCCTGGGCCTCTCCCTGGTGCCGGAGCGCAGTGTGTGCGTGTCCCAGAGGCGCAGTTAGTTCGATGCGACCTCTGGGATCACGTGGGCCAGTTAGAGCCAATGGCAGCACACCATCTTTCATTCATAGTTTTGACAGGAAGAGCTGTCAAAACTATGAATACAACTTGCCCCCAAAAGAACAGCTAAGCCTCAATTAAATTTAAAAAACAAACCATCACATTAATAAAATAACTATAGTTAAATAAATTAACCACTTTAAACAAAAATTAAATTTTTGAAATTTTTTAATTCTTTTTAAAAGTTATAAAAATAAACTTACCTTTCTTTAAAGTCTCTAAAAAAGATAAACCTGTTGAAAAAGTTTTAAAATAATACTTAATTAACTACTTACCTTGTTAAAAGGGGGTCTTACGCCTCCTTTTTTCATATGTAAAATATCCAATACTTACCCTCGCGTTCAAACCTGAAAAAAAAACCTAAGTGTGCTGCGTGCGCACAGCCTGTAGTGCGCACGCGGTTCACTTAGGAACCGCCCCCTTCACCATACCGGAAGTGCCGGTTTCCCGCGCATGCGCAGTGCATGCAGGAAACCGGCACTTCGGGACCTAATACAGGTGAGTACACAGTGCGTAATCTCCCGTATTCGGCCGAATTTCTGGGCCAATATCTCTAAGTTTGCAGACGACACATAGCTGGGTGGGCGTGTGTGCTGTGAGGAGGATGCAGAGAAACTCCAGTATGATTTGGACAGGTTGGGTGATTGGGCAGATGCATGGCAGATGCAGTATAATGTGGATAAATGCGAGGTTATCCACTTTGGTGGCAAAAACAGGAAGACAGATTATTATCTGAACGGCAATAGATTGGGTAAAGGGGAAGTGCAACGAGATCTGGGAGTCCTTGTGCACCAGTCGCTGAAGGTAAGCATGCAGGTGCAGCAGGCGGTTAAGAAGGCAAATGGTATGTTGGCCTTCATAGCGAGAGGATTCGAGTACAGGAGCAAGGATGTCTTGCTGAAGTTGTACAAGGCCTTGGTGAGACCACACCTTGAGTACTGTGTGCAGTTTTGGTCGCCTTATCTGAAGAAGGATGTTCTTGCCATGGAGGGAGTGCAGCGAAGATTCACCAGGCTGATACCTGGGATGGCAGGAATGACATATGAGGAGAGATTGGGTCGATTGGGCTTATACTCGCTGGAGTATAGAAGAATGAGAGGGGATCTCATCGAAACATATAAAATTCTGACAGGTCTGGACAAACTAGATGCAGGAAGAATGTTCCTGATGGTCGGAGAGTCCAGAACCAGGGGTCATAATCTAAGGATAAGGGGTAAGCCATTTAGGACAGAAATGAGGAAGAATTTCTTCACCCAGAGAGTGGTGAACCTGTGGAATTCTCTACCACAGAAGGCAGTTGAGGCCAATTCATTAAATATATTCAAGAAGGAGTTAGATATATTTCTTAAGGCTAAAGGGATCAAGGGATATGGGGAGAAGGCAGGGACAGGGTATTGAATTTGGATGATCAGCCATGATCTGATTGAATGGCGGAGCAGGCTCGAGGGGCCGAATGGCCTACTCCTGCTCCTATCTTCTATGTTTCTATACACTGTAAACCCAACTTAGACCATCCTGTATTCTCTCTTAGTCTGACCCCACCTAACACCTTACTATTTCTTACTTTAGTGCTCTCTGCCTCTCCCAATTCTTTGAGCACTTTATTTCCACTTTCTAATGCTACATCCTGGTGCCCATCCCCCTGCCAAATTCGTTTAAACCCTCCCCAACAGCACGAGCAAACCTCCCCGCGAAGATATTGGTCCCGACTCTGTTGAGGTGCAACCCGTCCGGCTTGTACAGGTCCCACCTCCCCCAGAACCGGTCCCCATGCCCCAAGAATCTAAAGCCCTCCCTCCTGCACCATCTCTCCAGCCACGCATTCATCTGCTCTATCCCCCTATTTCTATACTCACTCGCGCGTGGCACCGGGAGTAATCCGGAGATTACTACCTTTGAGGTCCTGCTTTTTAATCTCTTTCCTAGCTCCCTAAAATCTGCCTGCAGGACCTCCTCCCTCTTTCGACCTGTGTCGCTGGTACCGATATGGACCATGACCTCTGGCTGTTCACTCTCCCCCCCGCTCAGAATGTTCAGTTACAGACACCAGGGCAGCCTGTTCCCTATCGGAGGGGATTAACCCTCTCACCCTCCTCTCCCCAGTTACAGACACCGGGCAGCCTGTTCCCTATCGGAGGGGATTAACCCTCTCACCCATCTCTCCCCAGTTACAGTCACCGGGCAGCCTGTTCCCTATCGGAGGGGATTGACCCTCTCACCCACCTCTCCCCAGTTACCAGACACCGGGCAGCCTGTTCCCTATCAGAGGGGATTGACCCTCTCACCCACCTCTCCCCAGTTACAGACACCAGGCAGCCTGTTCCCTATCAGAGGGGATTGACCCTCTCACCCACCTCTCCCCAGTTACAGTCACCAGGCAGCCTGTTCCCTATCGGTGGGGATTAACCATCTCACCCACCTCTCCCCAGTTACAGTCACCGGGCAGCCTGTTCCCTATCAGAGGGGATTAACACTCTCACCCACCTCTCCCCAGTTACAGACCCCGGGCAGTCTGTTCCCCATCGGAGGGCATTAACCCTCTCACCCACCTCTCCCCAGTTACACTCAGACACCAGGCAGTCTGTTCCATATCGGAGGGGATTAACCCTCTCACCCACCTCTCCCCAGTTACACTCAGACACCAGGCAGCCTGTTCCCTATCGGAGGGCATTAACCCTCTCACCCACCTCTCCCCAGTTACACTCAGACACCGGGCAGCCTGTTCCCTATCGGAGGGCAATAACCCTCTCACCCACCTCTCCCCAGTTACAGACCCCGGGCAGCCTGTTCCCTTTCGGAGGGAATTAACCCTCTCACCCATGTCTTCCCAGATTTGAAGACACCGTTGGGACACCAGGGGAAGGGCCGAGGGCCCACGGTGCAGGACACTGGGGGAAGGGCCGAGGCCTCACGGTGCAGGACACCAGGGGAAGGGCCGAGGCCCCACGGTGCAGGGACACCAGGGGAAGGGCCGAGGCCTCACGGTGCAGGGACACCAGGGGAAGGGCCGAGGCCCCACGGTGCAGGACACCAGGGGAAGGGCCGAGGCCCCACGGTGCAGGGCTGGGGGAAGGGCCGAGGCCCCACGGTGCAGGACACCAGGGGAAGGGCCGAGGCCCCACGGTGCAGGGCTGGGGGAAGGGCCGAGGCCCCACGGTGCAGGGCTGGGGGAAGGGCCGAGGCCCCACGGTGCAGGACACCAGGGGAAGGGCCGAGGCCCCACGGTGCAGGACACCAGGGGAAGGGCCGAGGCCCCACGGTGCAGGATACCAGGGGAAGGGCCGAGGCCCCACGGTGCAGGACACCAGGGGAAGGGCCGAGGCCCCACGGTGCAGGATACCAGGGGAAGGGCCGAGGCCCCACGGTGCAGGACACCGGGGGAAGGGCCGAGGCCTCACGGTGCAGGACACCAGGGGAAGGGCCGAGGCCCCACGGTGCAGGACACCAGGGGAAGGGCCGAGGCCCCACGGTGCAGGGCTGGGGAAGGGCCGAGGCCCCACGGTGCAGGGCTGGGGGAAGGGCCGAGGCCCCACGGTGCAGGACACCAGGGGAAGGGCCGAGGCCCCACGGTGCAGGGCTGGGGGAAGGGCCGAGGCCCCACGGTGCAGGACACCAGGGGAAGGGCCGATGCCCCACGGTGCAGGACACCAGGGGAAGGGCCGAGGCCCCACGGTGCAGGACACCAGGGGAAGGGCCGAGGCCCCACGGTGCAGGACACCAGGGGAAGGGCCGAGGCCCCACGGTGCAGGACACCAGGGGAAGGGCCGAGGCCCCACGGTGCAGGACACCAGGGGAAGGGCCGAGGCCCCACGGTGCAGGACACCAGGGGAAGGGCCGAGGCCCTACGGTGCAGGACACCAGGGGAAGGGCCGAGGCCCCACGGTGCAGGGGAAGGGCCGAGGCCCCACGGTGCAGGGCTGGGGGAAGGGCCGAGGCCTCACGGTGCAGGGCGGGGGGAAGGGCCGAGGCCTCACGGTGCAGGGTGGGGGGAAGGGCCGAGGCCCCACGGTGCAGGGTGGGGGGAAGGGCCGAGGCCCCACGGTGCAGGGTGGGGGGAAGGGCCGAAGCCCCACGGTGCAGGGTGGGGGGATTGGTAGAAGACGTGTCTCTCGGGTACTGTACCTTGCAGTCCTGCTCCCAGAAGGACTTGGGGATAAGCTGGATGGGGAGATGGGTTTTGATATTCCTGGGAGACGGTACTTTCGACAGAAGCTCCATCCCTGTGAAACAGACAATGAGAATGTCGTAAATCAATGGGGAACGCACTGGGAGATGGTTCAGAACCTTCAACAATACTGTCTGGGGGAGAGAGTCCCACACTGTCTGGGGGAGAGTGTCCCACACTGTCTGGGAGAGAGAGAGTCCCACACTGTCTGGGGGAGAGTGTCCCACACTGTCTGGGAGAGAGAGAGTCCCACACTGTCTGGGGGAGAGAGAGTCCCACACTGTCTGGGGGAGAGTGTCCCACACTGTCTGGGGGAGAGTGTCCCACACTGTCTGGGGGAGAGTGTCCCACACTGTCTGGGGGAGAGAGTCCCACACTGTCTGGGGGAGAGAGTCCCACACTGTCTGGGAGAGAGAGAGTCCCACACTGTCTGGGGGAGAGGGTCCCACACTGTCTGGGGGGGAGAGAGTCCCACACTGACTGGGGGAGAGTGTCCCACACTGTCTGGGGGTGAGAGTCCCACACTGTCTGGGGGAGAGTGACCCACACTGTCTGGGGGAGAGTGTCCCACACTGTTTGGGGGAGAGAGTCCCACACTGTCTGGGGAGAGTGTCCCACACTGTCTGGGGGAGAGAGTCCCACACTGTCTGGGGGAGAGAGTCCCACACTGTCTGGGGGAGAGACAGTCCCACACTGTCTGGGGGAGAGTGTCCCACACTGTCTGGGAGAGAGAGTCCCACACTGTCTGGGGGAGAGAGTCCCACACTGTCTGGGGGAGAGAGTCCCACACTGTCTGGGGGAGAGATCCCACACTGTCTGGGGGAGAGAGTCCCGTACTGTCGGGGGGAGAGAGAGTCTCACACTGTCTGGGGCAAGAGCCCCACACTGTCTGGGGGAGAGAGTCCCATACTGTCTGGGGGACAGAGTCCAACACTGTATGGGGGTGAGTGTCCCACACTGTCTGGGGCGAGAGCCCCACACTGTCTGGGGGAGAGAGTCCCGCACTGTCGGGGGGAGAGAGAGTCCCACACTGTCTCGGGGGGAGAGAGAGTCCCACACTGTCTGGGGGAGAGAGTCCCACACTGTCTGGGGGACAGACAGTCCCACACTGTCTGCGGGGAGAGAGACCCACACTGTCTGCGGGGAGAGAGACCCACACTGTCTGCGGGGAGAGAGTCCCACACTGTCTGGGGGAGAGAGAGTCCCACACTGTCTGGGGGGAGAGAGTCCCACACTGTCTGGGGGAGAGAGTCCCACACTGTCTGGGGGAGAGAGTCCCACACTGTCTGGGGGAGAGAGTCCCACACTGTCTGGGGGAGAGAGTCCCACACTGTCTGAGAGAGAGAGTCTCACACTGTCTGGGGGGAGAGAGAGTCCCACACTGTCTGGTGGGAGAGAGTCCCACACTGTCTGGGAGAGAGAGAGTCTCACACTGTCTGGGGGGAAGAGAGTCCCACACTGTCTGGGGGAGAGAGAGTCCCACACTGTCTGGGGGAGAGAGTCCCACACTGTCTGGGGGAGAGAGTCCCACACTGTCTGGGGGAGAGAGTCCCACACTGTCTGGGGGAGAGAGTCCCACACTGTCTGGGGGAGAGAGTCCCACACTGTCTGGGGGAGAGAGTCCCACACTGTCTGAGAGAGAGAGTCTCACACTGTCTGGGGGGAGAGAGTCCCACACTGTCTGGGGGAGAGAGAGTCCCACACTGTCTGGGGGAAGAGAGTCCCACACTGTCTGGGGGAGAGAGTCCCACACTGTCTGGGGGATAGACAGTCCCACACTGTCTGGGGGGAGAGAGACCCACACTGTCTGCGGGGAGAGAGTCCCACACTGTCTGGGGGAGAGAGTCCCACACTGTCTGGGGGAGAGAGTCCCACACTGTCTGGGGGAGAGAGTCCCACACTGTCTGAGGGAGAGAGTCCCACACTGTCTGGGGGAGAGAGTCCCACACTGTCTGAGGGAGAGAGTCCCACACTGTCTGGGGGATAGACAGTCCCACACTGTCTGGGGGATAGACAGTCCCACACTGTCTGAGGGAGAGAGTCCCACACTGTCTGGGGGATAGACAGTCCCACACTGTCTGGGGGAGAGAGAGTCCCACACTGTCTGGGGGAAGAGAGTCCCACACTGTCTGGGGGAGAGAGTCCCACACTGTCTGGGGGATAGACAGTCCCACACTGTCTGGGGGGAGAGAGACCCACACTGTCTGCGGGGAGAGAGTCCCACACTGTCTGGGGGAGAGAGTCCCACACTGTCTGGGGGAGAGAGTCCCACACTGTCTGAGGGAGAGAGTCCCACACTGTCTGGGGGAGAGAGTCCCACACTGTCTGAGGGAGAGAGTCCCACACTGTCTGGGGGATAGACAGTCCCACACTGTCTGGGGGAGAGAGTCCCACACTGTCTGGGGGAGAGAGTCCCACACATCTGGGGGGAGAGAGAGTCTCACACTGTCTGGGGGAGAGAGTCCCACACTGTCTGGGGGAGAGAGACCCACACTGTCTGGGGTAGCGAGTCCCACACTGTCTGGGGGAGAGAGAGTCCCACACTGTCTGGGGGAGGGAGTCCCACACTGTCTGGGGGAGAGAATCCCACACTGTCTGAGGGAGAGAGTCCCACACTGTCTGGGGGAGAGAGTCCCACACTGTCTGGGGGAGAGAGACCCACACTGTCTGGGGGAGAGAGTCCCACACTGTCTGGGGGAGAGAGTCCCGTACTGTCGGGGGGAGAGAGAGTCTCACACTGTCTGGGGCGAGAGCCCCACACTGTCTGAGAGCGTCCCACACTGTCTGGGGGAGAAAGTCCCATACTGTCTGGGGGACAGAGTCCAACACTGTATGGGGGTGAGTGTCCCACACTGTCTGGGGCGAGAGCCCCACACTGTCTGGGGGAGAGAGTCCCGCACTGTCGGGGGGAGAGAGAGTCCCACACTGTCTCGGGGGGAGAGAGAGTCCCACACTGTCTGGGGGAGAGAGTCCCACACTGTCTGGGGGACAGACAGTCCCACACTGTCTGCGGGGAGAGAGACCCACACTGTCTGCGGGGAGAGAGACCCACACTGTCTGCGGGGAGAGAGAGTCCCACACTGTCTGGGGGGAGAGAGTCCCACACTGTCTGGGGGAGAGAGTCCCACACTGTCTGGGGGAGAGAGTCCCACACTGTCTGGGGGAGAGAGTCCCACACTGTCTGGGGGAGAGAGTCCCACACTGTCTGGGGGAGAGAGTCCCACACTGTCTGGGGGAGAGAGTCCCACACTGTCTGAGAGAGAGAGTCTCACACTGTCTGGGGGGAGAGAGTCCCACACTGTCTGGGGGAGAGAGAGTCCCACACTGTCTGGTGGGAGAGAGTCCCACACTGTCTGGGGGAAGAGAGTCCCACACTGTCTGGGGGAGAGAGTCCCACACTGTCTGGGGAATAGACAGTCCCACACTGTCTGGGGGGAGAGAGACTCACACTGTCTGCGGGGAGAGAGTCCCACACTGTCTGGGGGAGAGAGTCCCACACTGTCTGGGGGAGAGAGTCCCACACTGTCTGGGGGAGAGAGTCCCACACATCTGGGGGGAGAGAGAGTCCCACACTGTCTGGGTGAGAGAGTCCCACACTGTCTGGGGGAGAGAGTCCCACACTGTCTGAGAGAGAGAGTCTCACACTGTCTGGGGGGAGAGAGTCCCACACTGTCTGGGGGAGAGAGAGTCCCACACTGTCTGGGGGACAGAGTCCCACAGTGTCTGGGGGAGAGAGTCCCACACTGTCTGGGGGAGAGAGTCCCACACTGTCTGGGGGAGAGAGTCCCACACTGTCTGGGGGAGAGAGTCCCACACTGTCTGGGGGAGAGAGTCCCACACTGTCTGACAGAGAGAGTTCCACACTGTCTGGGGGGAGAGAGTCCCACACTGTCTGGGGGGAGAGAGTCCCACACTGTCTGGGGGAGAGAGAGTCCCACACTGTCTGGGGGAAGAGAGTCCCACACTGTCTGGGGGAGAGAGTCCCACACTGTCTGGGGGATAGACAGTCCCACACTGTCTGGGGGGAGAGAGACCCACACTGTCTGCGGGGAGAGAGTCCCACACTGTCTGGGGGAGAGAGTCCCACACTGTCTGGGGGAGAGAGTCCCACACTGTCTGGGGGAGAGAGTCCCACACATCTGGGGGGAGAGAGAGTCTCACACTGTCTGGGGGAGAGAGTCCCACACTGTCTGGGGGAGAGAGAGTCCCACACTGTCTGGGGGGAGAGCGTCCCACACTATCTGCTGGGAGAGAGTCCCACACTGTCTGGGGGAGAGAGTCCCACACTGTCTGGGGGAGAGAGTCCCACACTGTCTGGGGGGAGAGAGAGTCCCACACTGTCTGGGGGAGAGAGAATCCCGCACTGTCTGGGGGAGAGAGTCCCACACTGTCTGGGGGAGAGTCCCACACTGTCTGGGGGGAGAGACTCCCACACTGTCTGGGGGAGAGAGTCTCACACTGTCTGGGGGAGAGAGTCCCACACTATCTGGGGGAGAGAGAACCACACTGTCTGGGGGAGAGAGAGTCTCACACTGTCTGGGGCAGAGAGTCCCACACTGTCTGAGAGAGAGAGTCTCACACTGTCTGGGGGGAGAGAGTCCCACACTGTCTGGGGGGAGAGAGAGTCTCACACTGTCTGGGGGAGAGAGTCCCACACTGTCTGGGGGGAGAGAGTCCTACACTGTCTGGGGAGGAGAGTCCCACACTGTCTGGGGGAGAGTCCCACACTGTCTGGGGGAGAGAGTCCCACACTGTCTGGGGGGAGAGAGTCCCACACTGTCTGGGGGGAGAGAGAGTCTCACACTGTCTGGGGGAGAGAGTCCCACATTTGGAAAATCTCCCACAGACAGGACATGGGATGAGTGCTGATCTCATTCTGTATCGGTAAGAAATATACGGAGGTCACATATTACTTGGAATATACAAATCTAAATGGCGTAGAGGAGGAAAGGAGTACAAATATACAGATCACAAAAAGTTACGACACAGGTTCGCAAGGCCATAAAAAAAGCAAACCGAGCACTTGGGTTTATTTCTCGAGGGACAGAATTGAAAAGTAGGGAAGTTCTGGTAAACCTGTATCGATCCTTGGTTAGACCACACTTGGAGGACTGCGTACAGTTCTGGTTGCCATATTATAAAAAGGATAGAGAGGCACCGGAGAGTGTGCAGAGAAGATTTACAAGAATGATACCAGAAATGCGAGGGTATACATATCAGGAAAGGATGAACAGGCTGGGTCTCTTTTCTCTTGGAAAGAAAAGGCTGAGGGGTGACCTAATAGAGGTCTTTAAAATTATGAAAGGTTTTGACAGAGTGGATACAGAGAGAATGTTTCCACTTGTGGGGAAGAGCATAACTAGAGGCCATCAATATAAGATAGTCACCAAGAAATCCAATCGGGAATTCAGGAGAAACTTCTTTACCCAAAGAGTGGTGAGAATGTGGAACTCGCTCCCACAGGAGTGGTTGAGGCGAATAGTATAGATGCATTTAAGGGAAGGCTGACAAGCACATGAGGGAGAAGGGAATAGAGGGTTGTGCTGATAGAGTTAGATCAGGAAATACGGGAAGAGGTTCGTGTGGAGCATAAACACCAGACTTGTTGGGCCGAATGGCCTGTTTCTGTGCCGTATATCTGATGTATTCCTATGTATCAGTCCTGTGGTCGAGACAAGCAATGACATTTCACCGAGTCTGATCTCCCATTTCACCATTTCTATTCTGCCCACGATCTGATCTTCCTGGAGCACTGGATTGACCCTTAATGATCTAGACGAGGGAACTAGATGTGATATCTCCAGGTTTGCAGATGACACAAAGCTGGGTGGGCGTGTGGGCTATGAGGAGGATGCTGAGAAACTCCAGTATGATTTGGACAGGTTGGGTGATTGGGCAGATGCATAGCAGATGTACAGGAGCAAGGATGTCTTGCTGCAGTTGTACAAGGTCTTGGTGAGACCACACCTTGAGTATTGTGTGCAGTTTTGGTCGCCTTATCTGAGGAAGGATGTTCTTGCCATGGAGGGAGTGCAGTGAAGATTCACCAGACTGACACCTGGGATGGCAGGAATGACATATGAAGAGAGATTGGGTCGATTGGGCTTATACTCGCTGGAGTTTAGAAGAATGAGAGGGGTTCTCATTGAAACTTATAAAATTCTATCAGGACGAGACAGACTAGATGCAGGAAGGATGTTCCCGATGGCGGGGGAGTCCAGAATCAGGGGTCATAGTCTAAGGATAAGGGGTAAACCATTTAGGACTGAGATGAGGAGGAATTTCTTCACCCAGAGAGTGGTGAACCTGTGGAATTCTCTACCACACAAGGCAGTTGAGGCCAATTCATTAAATATATTCAAGAAGGAGTTAGATATATTTCTTAAGGCTAAAGGGATCAAGGGATATGGGGAGAAAGCAGGGACAGGGTACTGAATTTGGATGATCAGCCATGATCTCATCGAATGGCGGAGCAGGCTCGAGGGGCCGAATGGCCTACTCCTGCTCCTATCTTCTATGATTCTATGTTTCAACCAATGCTCCTGCAACCCAACGTCTCACCGTGCAACCTCCAAGTGTGGACCTACCTGAAGGTATAATGGAAGAGGGCCACATCTCCAGCAAGGGGCACCTCAAGTAAGTCGGAGCCCGTCTGCTCTTCACCAGATCCCCCTCGGTAGCGATCAGGTCGACGATTTCCTGAGTCCAGGTGGTTCCTGGTGGGAGAGAGTTCAGTCAAAGCCTTTACTGACAGGAGGGGGAGTCTGCCCCAGCACAAGACCCTCCAATTTAGTGGGGCAGGAGTTCGAAATCTTAAACTGTTTTGAAATGGTGTCTTGCCCTGATTGAGAAACGGGTGGAAGAAGGGATAGAGCGTAGATTCAGGCCATGGGCTATGGGAATGTGTGGGGTCCATTGGGATTGTGTACAGTGTGAGTGAATGGGAAGGGGTCGGGTCAATTGGGATTGTGTACAGTGGGAGTGAATGGGAAGGGGTCGGGTCCATTGGGATTGTGTACAGTGGGAGTGAATGGGAAGGGGTTGGGTCCATTGGGATTGTGTACAATGGGAGTGAATGGGAAGGGGTTGGGTCCTTTGGGATTGTGTACAATGGGAGTGAATGGGAAGGGGTTGGGTCCATTGGGATTGTGTACAATGGGAATGAATGGGAAGGCGTTGGGTCCATTGGGATTGTGTACAATGTGAGTGATTGGGAAGTGGTTGGGTCCATTGGGATTGTGTACAATGCGAGTGAATTGGAAGGGGTTTGGGTCCACTGGGATTGTGTACATTGGGAGTGAATGGGAAGGGTTTGGGTCCATTGAGATTCTGGACAATGGGAGTGAATGCGAAGGGGTTTGGGTCCATTGGGATTGTGTACAATGGGAGTGAATGGGAAGGGTTTGGGTCCATTGGGATTGTGTACAATGGGAGTGAATAGGAAGAAGGTGGGTCCATTGGGATTGTGTACAATGGGAGTGAATGGGAAGGGGTTTGGGTCCATTGGGATTGTGTACAATGGGAGTGAATGGGAAGGGGTTGGGTCCATTGGGATTGTGTACAATGGGAGTGAATGGGAAGGGGTTGGGTCCATTGGGATTGTGTACAATGGGAGTGAATGGGAAGGGGTTGGGTCCATTGGGATTGTGTACAATGGGAGTGAATGGGAAGGGGTTGGGTCCATTGGGATTGTGTACAATGGGAGTGAATGGGAAGGGGTTTGGGTCCATTGGGATTGTGTACAATGGGAGTGAATGGGAAGGGGTTTGGGTCCATTGGGATTGTGTACAATGGGAGTGAATGGGAAGGGTTTGGGTCCATTGGGATTGTGTTCAAAGGCAGTGAATGAGATGGGGGCGGGTTGATTGGGATGTTAATGTGCTGGGATTGGACTCTTGCTGTGCTCCCTCACCTGCCTTTGGGTAAGTGGCGATGAGGAGGTCATCGGGACGGGCCTGGAAGGAGGCCACCGATTCCCAGTTGTCGGCGATGGGCTCCATGAGCGGGATGTTGTCCACGAGCTTGAGCGGGAAGCGTTTCCTGGTGTTGGCTGGAGCCTGTGTCAGCAGCTCATCAGACGACATTGTTGCTGCCTCTGTGCGAAGGAAGAGAGGGTGCAAGGCGTTACGGGCAGCACCTTCCGGCAAAGTTTAACAGGTTGCCTTGGCCCGAAGAAGAACTGGGATCCGAGCATGTTTTAACCACAGCGGGTGTGAGATCAACTAACACAGCACAGGCCGAGGATGGAGCTTGTAAACTTCCCCCAAGTCTGAAAAACAACCGCCCTTCTCCCAGAGAGATATCTGTACACTGACTGGTGTCCCTCAGTCCCCTCTCCCTCAGGGAGATATCTGTACACTGACTGGTGTCTCTCAGTCCCTCTCTCCCAGAGAGATATCTGTACACTGACTGGTGTCTCTCAGTCCCCTCTCTCTCAGGGAGATATCCGTACACTGACTGGTGTCTCTCAGTCCCTCTCTCTCAGGGTGATATCTGTACACTGACTGGTGTCTCTCAGTCCCTCTCTCTCAGGGAGATATCTGTACACTGACTGGTGTCTCTCAGTCCCTCTCTCTCAGGGAGATATCTGTACACTGACTGGTGTCTCTCAGTCCCTCTCTCTCAGGGAGATATCTGTACACTGACTGGTGTCCCTCAGGCCCCTCTCTCCCAGAGAGATATCGGTACACTGACTGGTGTCTCTCAGTCCCCTCTCTCTCAGGGAGATATCTGTACACTGACTGGTGTCTCTCAGTCCCTCTCTCTCAGGGAGATATCTGTACACTGACTGGTGTCTCTCAGTCCACTCTCTCTCAGGGGGATGTCTGTACACTGACTGGTGTCTCACGGTCCCTCTCTCTCAGAGAGATATCTGTACACTGACAGGTGTCTCTCAGTCCCTCTCTCTCAGGGAGATATCTCTACACTGACTGGTGTCTCTCAGTCCCTCTCTCTCAGGGAGATATCTGTACACTGACTGGTGTCTCTCAGTCTCTCTCTCAGGGAGATATCTGTACACTGACTGGTGTCTCTCAGTCCCTCTCTCTCAGGGAGATATCTGTACACTGACTGGTGTCTCTCAGTCCCCTCTCTCTCAGGGAGATATCTGTACACTGTCTGGTGTCTCTCAGTCCCTCTCTCTCAGGGAGATATCTGTACACTGACTGGTGTCTCTCAGTCCCCTCTCTCTCAGGGTGATATCTACACATTGACTGGTGTCTCTCAGTCCCTCTCTCTCAGGGAGATATCTGCACACTGACAGATTGATGGAGATGGGAAGGTGATTCACACCCTCCCAGTTCACCCATCCAATATATTCTTCCACCTTCACACATTACAGAGCCCAACGTTCCATCACTCGACCAACACTACTCAGTGAGATACTTCAGGCAAAACAGCATCTCCTGCATCCTCTCCAGATCCAGGATATCTCAGTCCATCAGCTGTGCTCTCGATCCCACCGTTTCCACTATCCAAACTCCCCCCCGTCTCTCATTTATAGAGACCGTACTCACCCACGAGCTCAGTCCACTTCTGGGCGAACTCTCTCCAAGTGAGAACTCACTACTCGAGATCTACGGACCAGACAGGCTTAGACCTGCCTAGCGACGCTGTCAGCCAATCCAAGCACCGGTCCCGCGGATGAACTGCCAATCGAACCACACGGCCCTTCCAACAATCTGTCACTCATCCAATGCCCTACTTCTCAGTTAAAGCAGCGCTGACATCATCTATGGGAATCAGCCAAACATGAATTAATTCGTCAGACGGTCAGTGTCACCCCGCCTCGACTCTGTGTTTAGTGGGACAGTGTAGAGGGAGCTTTACTCTGTATCTAACCCGTGCTGTACCTGCCCTGGGAGTGTTTGATGGGACAGTGAAGAGGGAGCTTTACTCTGCATCTAACCCGTGCTGTACCTGCCCTGAGAGTGTTTGATGGGACAGTGTAGAGGGAGCTTCACTCTGTATCTAACCCGTGCTGTACCTGCCCTGGGAGTGTTTGATGGGACAGTGTAGAGGGAGCTTTACTCTGTATCTAACCCGTGCTGTACCTGCTCTGGGAGTGTTTGATGGGACAGTGTAGAGGGAGCTTTACTCTGTATCTAACCCGTGCTGTACCTGCCCTGGAAGTGTTTGATCAGACAGTGTAGAGGGAGCTTTACTCTGTATCTAACCCGTGCTGTACCTGCCCTGGGAGTGTTTGATGGGACAGTGTAGAGGGAGCTTTACTCTGTATCTAACCCGTGCTGTACCTGCCCTGGGAGGTTTTGACGGGACAGTGTAGAGGGAGCTATATTACCAACACCTGCTCTCTTGGGCTCTCTCAAACCAAATTGAGAGGTCGCACAACACCAGGTTATAGTCCAACAGTTTTATTTGAAATCACAAGCTTTCGGAGCTATCGATTGCTCCTTTCTCAGGTGAAGTAAATTAGATACAGAATCGCCAAAGCATATATAGATAGAGAACAAAGCATGTGTACCGTACAATTGCAGACCAGTAAATTAAATCATCCTGACTATCTGCCGAGGTGTGATAAAGTTAATCAAGTCAGCCAGGAAGGTACCACATCAAAGACATAGCAAGATACAACTGAGACAATGAGGTGTAGTCGCAGGGGTTCTAACGTGTCAAAAGCTGCCGTCTGTATGTAAAACGAAAAGCTTTAAAATTTTTACTTTTTTACTGGGAAAATTTTTACTTTTTTACTGGGAATCACATCTGTGAACAAGCCAACGACGACTCGAGTCCGGATCACGTCATGTATCGTGACATGAACCCAAGATCCCGGTTGAGACCGTCTTCATGAGTGCGGAACTTGGCTATCAGTTTCTGCTCGATGATTTTGCGTTGTCGTGTGTTTCTAAGGTTGCCTTGGAGAACGCTTACCCGCAGATCCGAGGCTGAATGTCCTTGACTGCTGAAGTGTTCCCCGACTGGGAGGTAACAATCCTGCCTGGCGATTGTTGCGCGGTGCTCGTTCATACGTTGTCTCAGTGTCTGCATGGTCTCGCCGATGTACCATGCCGCGGTGCATTCTTTCCTGCAACGTATGAGGTAGACAACGTTGGCCGAGTCACATGAGTATGTACCATGTACCTGGTGGGTAGTGTCCTCACGTGTGATGGTGGTATCTGTGTTGATGATCTGGCATGTCTTGCAGAGTTTGCCATGGCAGGGTTGTGTGGTGTCGTGGTCGCTGTTATCCTGAAAGCTGGGTAATTTGCTGCGAACGATGGTACTTCTGAGGTTAGGCGGCTGTTTGAAGGCAAGTAGTGGAGGCGTGGGGATGGCCTTAGCGAGGTGTTTGTCGTCATCGATGACATGTTGAAGGCTGCGAAGAACATGGCGTAGTTTCTCCGCTCCGGGGAAGTACTGGACGACGTAGGGTACCCTGTTGGTTGTGTCCCGTGTTTGCCTTCTGAGGAGGTCTATGCGATTTTTCGCTGTGGCCCGTCGGAACTGTCGATCGATGAGTCGAGCGTCATATCCCGTTCTTACGAGGGCGTTTTTCAGCGTCCGTAGGTGTCCATCGCGTTCCTCCTCGTCTGAGCAGATCCTGTGTATTCGCAGGGCTTGTCCATAGGGGATGGCTTCTTTAACATGGTTCGGGTGGAAGCTGGAGAAGTGGAGCATCGTGAGGTTGTCCGTGGGCTTGCGGTAGAGTGAAGTGCTGAGGTGTCCGTCTTTGATGGAGATTCGTGTGTCCAGGAATGAGACCGATTCTGAGGAGTAGTCCATGGTGAGTTTGATGGTGGGATGGAACTTGTTTATGTTATCGTGTAGTCTTTTCAGTGATCCTTCGCCATGGGTCCAAAGGAAGAAAATGTCGTCGATGTATCTGGTGTACAGCGTTGGCTGGAGGTCCTGTGCAGCGAAGAAGTCTTGCTCGAACTTGTGCATGAAGATGTTGGCGTATTGGGGTGCGAATTTGGTCCCCATGGCTGTTCCGTGTGTTTGGGTAAAAAAATGGTTGTCGAAGGTGAAGACATTGTGGTCAAGGATGAAGCGGATGAGTTGTAGGATGGCGTCTGGAGATTGGCTGTTGTTGATGTTGAGTACTGAGGCTGTTGCAGCGATGCCGTCATCGTGGGGGATACTGGTGTAGAGTGCCGATACGTCCATCGTGGCAAGGAGTGTTCCTGGTTCAACTGGTCCGTGGGTGCTGAGTTTCTGTAAGAAGTCTGTAGTGTCGCGACAGAAGCTGGGGGTTCCCTGTACGATGGGTTTCAGAATGCCCTCGACGTATCCAGAGAGGTTCTCACACAGGGTTCCATTGCCTGATACGATAGGACGTCCGGGTGTGTTGGCTTTGTGTATCTTTGGGAGGCAGTAAAAGTCTCCCACGCGGGGAGTACGTGGGATGAGAGCGCGTAGGATGTTTTGAAGGTCTGGATCGAAGGTCTTGATCAGTCTATTGAGTTGGCGGGTGTGTTCTTTGGTCGGATCTGCGGGTAGCTGTCTGTAGTGTTCCTGGTTGTCCAGTTGTCGGTATGCTTCTTTACAATAGTCCGTTCTGTTCTGTATGACGATGGCTCCTCCTTTGTCCGCTGGTTTGATGACAATGTTGCGGTTGGTCTTGAGAGCGTGGATGGCGTTGCGTTGTGCTCGGGTGACATTCTGGACTGTCTTGTGAGTGCGGCTGATGAATCTGGCGTTGATGCATCTCCTGACAGCTTGAGCATACATGTCAAGCTTGGGGCAGCGACCCTCCGGAGGGGTCCAGTTTGACTCTTTTTTCCTCGGTTGCTGCACTGCGAGTCCCTCTGTCTGCTGTTCTGGATCATTGATTGTCTCATTGGGTTTGTTGCTGACATCTTGGGATTTGTGGAAGTATTCCCGGAGCCTCATTCTCCTGATGAATTCCTCCGTGTCTGCCGCGAGGCCGATGGGGTCCATTTTGGTGGTTGGGCAGAACTTGAGCCCTAGGGCGAGAACTTCGATTTCGTCTGGTTGAAGGGTATGGTCGGACAAGTTGACGATGGACTTCCCTGTGGTTGCAGCCGTGGTACCGGGGGAGGCTTGGTTGCTGCTGGTGGTGATGCCGAGTTTCTCAAGCTTCCTGTTCTTGATGCGCATGTAGGCAGCGTAGTTCCGTTGCCTCGTCTGTTTGGTGGTGTCTCGTAACTGGTCTGCTGTGTCCTGAGCACAGGCTGAGAGCATGGACTCTATCTTGGTTTCGAGGTTGTGGCGTTTGCTGTAGAGCTGGTGTACGAGATGGTTGAGGAGTGTGCGAGAGTTACGACGGCAGAGTCTCTCAGCGTAGTCTGTGTTGTATGTCGACTTGAGTGGGTTCGTGATCTGTAGTCCTTTCGGGATCTTGTCTGCTTTCTTGCATCTCTGTAGATACTTGATGTCGGTGTCGATATGCGCGATCTTCTTGGCGATTCTCTCCACTTTGAGCCGGCAGTTTGTGGTAAACCAGCCAGTTTCTGCCTGATCTTATCACTTATTTTGCATCCTGGCATCAACACAGAGTTTGCACGGAATTTAATTGCGGAGATAGCAGACAGGTTTGACCAGTCTCTGGGAGACGGGTGTGGGATAGAGCAAGGATTAACTGTTGCTTGGAACCTCCAAATATTCAGCAACGGAACCAGACTGGGACTGTGGGGGAGGGGTACAGGGGGACAGCACTCTGACCTTTCACCTCAGAGGCCGGACGATCGGACAGGTCAAGGGTCAGTGCAATATCAGCCACCCTCGAAGTGCCGCTCGAGGGCTGGGAGGGGTTCACTGAACCTCCATGTGGGTCCACGATAGATCAAGTCTTTGCAGCCTGAATTCATCCATCCTTCACTCGCCTCCTTCCTTTTCACACAATTCATGGTTCAGCACCTGGTCATCAGGGGAATTCACCGTTCCCCAGGACAACCAATCCTAATACTCCAAGGGCAAGGACTGTACGGGCTAGATACAGAGTAAAGCCCCTCAGTACTGCCCCTCCGACAGTGCGGCGCTCCCTCAGTACTGCCCCTCCGACAGTGCGGCGCTCCCTCAGTACTGCCCCTCCGACAGTGGAGCACTCCCTCAGTACTGCCCCTCCGACAGTGCGGTGCTCCCTCAGCACTGCCCCTCCGACAGTGCGGCGCTCCCTCAGTACTGCCCCTCCGACAGTGCGGCGCTCCCTCAGTACTGCCCCTCCGACAGTGCGGCACTCCCTCAGTACTGCAGCTCCGACAGTGCGGCACTCCCTCAGTACTGCCCCTCCGACAGTGCGGCTCTCCCTCAGTATTGCCCCTCCGACAGTGCGGCTCTCCCTCAGTATTGCCCCTCCGAAAGTGCGGCGCTCCCTCAGTACTGACCCTCCGACAGTGCGGCGCTCCCTCAGTACTGCCCCTCCGACAGTGCGGTGCTCCCTCAGTACTGCCCCTCCGACAGTGCGGCGCTCCCTCAGTACTGCCCCTCCGACAGTGTGGCGCTCCTTCAGTACTGCCCCTCCGACAGTGCGGTGCTCCCTCAGTACTGCCCCTCCGACAGTGCGGTGCTCCCTCAGTACTGCCCCTGCGACAGTGCAGCGCTCCCTCAGTACTGCCCCTCCGACAGTGCGGCGCTCCCTCAGTACTGCCCCTCCGACAGTGCGGCGCTCCCTCAGTACTGCCCCTCCGACAGTGCAGCGCTCCCTCAGTACTGCCCCTCCGACAGTGCGGCACTCCCTCAGTACTGCTCCTCCGACAGTGCGGCACTCCCTCAGTACTGCCCCTCCGACAGTGCGACGCTCCCTCAGTACTGCCCCTTCTGGTGTCTCAGGGAGATATCTGTACACTGACTGGTGTCTCTCAGTCCCTCTCCTTCAGGGAGATATCTGTACACTGACTGGTGTCTCTCAGTCCCTCTCTCTCAGGGTGATATCTGTACACTGACTGGTGTCTCTCAGTCCCTCTCTCTCAGGGAGATATCTGTACACTGACTGGTGTCTCTCAGTCCCCTCTCTCTCAGGGAGATATCTGTACACTGACTGGTGTCTCTCAGTCCCTCTCTCTCAGGGAGATATCTGTACACTGACTGGTGTCTCTCAGTCCCCTCTCTCTCAGGGAGATATCTGTACACTGACTGGTGTCTCTCAGTCCCTCTCTCTCAGGGTGATATCTGTACACTGACTGGTGTCTCTCAGTCCCCTCTCTCTCAGGGTGATATCTGTACACTGACTGGTGTCTCTCAGTCCCTCTCTCTCAGGGAGATATCTGTACACTGACTGGTGTCTCTCAGTCCCCTCTCTCTCAGGGTGATATCTGTACACTGACTGGTGTCTCTCAGTCCCTCTCTCTCAGGGAGATATCTGTACACTGACTGGTGTCTCTCAGTCCCTCTCTCTCAGGGAGATATCTGTACACTGACTGGTGTCTCTCAGTCCCTCTCTCTCAGGGAGATATCTGTACACTGACTGGTGTCTCTCAGTCCCCTCTCTCTCAGGGTGATATCTGTACACTGACTGGTGTCTCTCAGTCCCTCTCTCTCAGGGAGATATCTGTACACTGACTGGTGTCTCTCAGTCCCCTCTCCCTCAGGGAGATATCTGTACACTGACTGGTGTCTCTCAGTCCCTCTCCCTCAGGGAGATATCTGTACACTGACTGGTGTCTCTCAGTCCCTCTCTCTCAGGGAGATATCTGTACACTGACTGGTGTCCCTCAGTCCCTCTCTCTCAGGGAGATATCTGTACACTGACTGGTGTCTCTCAGTCCCCTCTCCCTCAGGGAGATATCTGTACACTGACTGGTGTCTCTCAGTCCCTCTCTCTCTCAGGGAGATATCTGTACACTGACTGGTGTCTCTCAGTCCCTCTCCCTCAGGGAGATATCTGTACACTGACTGGTGTCTCTCAGTCCCTCTCTCTCAGGGAGATATCTGAACACTGACTGGTGTCTCTCAGTCCCTCTCTCTCAGGGAGATATCTGTACACTGACTGGAGTCTCTCAGTCCCTCTCTCTCAGGGAGATATCTGTACACTGACTGGTGTCTCTCAGTAACCTCTCTCTCAGGGAGATATCTGTACACTGACTGGTGTCTCTCAGTCCCCTCTCTCAGGGAGATATCTGTACACTGACTGGTGTCTCTCAGTCCCTCTCCCTCAGGGAGATATCTGTACACTGACTGGTGTCTCTCAGTCCCTCTCTCTCAGGGAGATATCTGTACACTGACTGGTGTCTCTCAGTCCCCTCTCTCAGGGAGAGATATCTGTACACTGACTGGTGTCTCTCAGTCCCCTCTCTCACAGGGAGATATCTGTACACTGACTGGTGTCCCTCAGTCTCTCTCTCTCAGGGAGATATCTGGACACTGACTGGTGTCTCTCAGTCCCTCTCTCTCAGGGAGATATCTGTACACTGACTGGTGTCTCTCCGTCCCCTCTCTCAGGGAGATATCTGTACACTGACTGGTGTCTCTCAGTCCCCTCTCTCTCAGGGAGATATCTGTACACTGACTGGTGTCTCTCAGTCCCTCTCTCTCAGGGATATATCTGTACACTGACTGGTGTCTCTCAGTCCACTCTCTCTCAGGGAGATATCTGCACATTGACTGGTGTCTCTCAGTCCCTCTCTCTCAGGGAGATATCTGTACACTGACTGGTGTCTCTCAGTCCCCTCTCCCTGAGGGAGATATCTGTACACTGACTGGTGTCTCTCAGTCTCCTCTCCCTCAGGGAGATATCTGTACACTGGCTGGTGTCTCTCAGTCCCCTCTCCCTCAGGGAGATATCTGTACACTGACTGGTGTCTCTCAGTCCCCTCTCCCTCAGGGAGATATCTGTACACTGGCTGGTGTCTCTCAGTCCCTCTCCCTCAGGGAGATATCTGTACACTGACGGGTGTCTCTCAGTCCCTCTCTCTCAGGGAGATATCTGTACACTGACTGGTGTCTCTCAGTCCCTCTCTCTCAGGGATATATCTGTACACTGACTGGTGTCTCTCAGTCCCCTCTCTCTCAGGGTGATATCTGTACACTGACTGGTGTCTCTCAGTCCCTCTCCCTCAGGGAGATATCTGTACACTGACGGGTGTCTCTCAGTCCCTCTCTCTCAGGGAGATATCTGTACACTGACTGGTGTCTCTCAGTCCCCTCTCTCTCAGGGAGATATCTGTACACTGACTGGTGTCTCTCAGTCCCTCTCTCTCAGGGATATATCTGTACACTGACTGGTGTCTCTCAGTCCCCTCTCTCTCAGGGAGATATCTGCACATTGACTGGTGTCTCTCAGTCCCTCTCTCTCAGGGAGATATCTGTACACTGACTGGTGTCTCTCAGTCCCCTCTCCCTGAGGGAGATATCTGTACACTGGCTGGTGTCTCTCAGTCCCTCTCCCTCAGGGTGATATCTGTACACTGACGGGTGTCCCTCAGTCCCTCTCCCTCAGGGAGATATCTGTACACTGACTGGTGTCTCTCAGTCCCCTCTCTCTGAGGGAGATATCTGGACACTGGCTGGTGTCTCTCAGTCCCTCTCTCTCAGGGAGATATATGTACACTGACTGGTGTCTCTCAGTCCCTCTCTCTCAGGGAGATATCTGGACACTGACTGGTGTCTATCAGTCCCCTCTCTCTCAGGGAGTAATCTGTACACTGACTGGTGTCTCTCAGTCCCCTCTCTCTCAGGGAGATATCTGTACACTGACTGGTGTCTCTCAGTCCCTCTCTCTCAGGGAGATATCTGCACACTGACTGGTGTCTCTCAGTCCCTCTCCCTCAGGGAGATATCTGTACACTGACTGGTGTCTCTCAGTCCCTCTCCCTCAGGGAGATATCTGGACACTGACTGGTGTCTCTCAGTCCCCCTCTCTCTCAGGGAGATATCTGTACACTGTCTGTTGTCTCTCAGTCCCTCTCTCTCAGGGAGATATCTGTACACTGACTGGTGTCTCTCAGTCCCCTCTCTCTCAGGGTGATATCTGCACATTGACTGGTGTCTCTCAGTCCCTCTCTCTGAGGGAGATATCTGCACACTGACAGATTGATGGAGATGGGAAGGTGATTCACACCCTCCCAGTTCACCCATCCAATATATTCTTCCACCTTCACACATTACAGAGCCCAACGTTCCATCACTCGACCAACACTACTCAGTGAGATACTTCAGGCAAAACAGCATCTCCTGCATCCTCTCCAGATCCAGGATATCTCAGTCCATCAGCTGTGCTCTCGATCCCACCATTTCCACTGTCCGAACCCCCCCGTCTCTCATTTATAGAGACCGTACTCACCCACGAGCTCAGTCCGCTTCTGGGCGAACTCTCTCCAAGTGACAACTCACTACTCGAGATCTACGGACCAGACAGGCTTAGACCTGCCTAGCGACGCTATCAGCCAATCCAAGCACCGGTCCCGCGGATGAACTGCCAATCGAACCACACGGCCCTTCCAAGAATCTGTCACTCATCCAATGCCTTACTTCTCAAGCAAAGCAGCGCTGACATCATCTATGGGAATCAGCCAAGCATGAATTAATTCGTCAGACGGTCAGTGTCGCCCCGCCTCGACGCTGTGTTTATTGGACAGTGTAGAGGGAGCTTTACTCTGTATCTAACCCGTGCTGTACCTGACCTGGGAGTGTTTGATGAGACAGTGTAGAGGGAGCTTTACTCTGTATCTAACCCCGTGCTGTACCTGCCCTGGGAGCGTTTGATGGGACAGTGTAGAGGGAGCTTTACTCTGTATCTAACCCGTGCTGTACCTGCCCTGGGAGTGTTTGATGTGACAGTGTAGAGGGAGCTTTACTCTGTATCTAACCCGTGCTGTACCTGCGCTGGGAGTGTTTGATGGGACAGTGTAGAGGGAGCTTTACTCTGTATCTAACCCGTGCTGTACCTGCCCTGGGAGTGTTTGATGGGACAGTGTAGAGGGAGCTTTACTCTGCATCTAACCCATGCTGTACCTGCCCTGGGAGTGTTTGATGGGACAGTGTAGAGGGAGCTTTACTCTGTATCTAACCCGTGCTGTACCTGCCCTGGGAGTGTTTGATGGGACAGTGTAGAGCGAGCTTTACTCTGTATCTAACCCGTGCTGTACCTGTCCTGGGAGTGTTTGATGGGACAGTGTCGAGGGAGCTTTACTCTGTATCTAACCCCGTGCTGTACCTGCCCCGGGAGTGTTTGATGGGGACAGTGTAGAGGGAACTTTACTCTGTATCTAACCCGTGCTGTACCTGCCCTGGGAGGTTTTGACGGGACAGTGTAGAGGGAACTTTACTCTGTATCTAACCCGTGCTGTACCTGCCCTGGGAGGTTTTGACGGGACAGTGTAGAGGGAGCTTTACTCTGTATCTAACCCGTGCTGTACCTGCCCTGGGAGTGTTTGATGGGACAGTGTAGAGCGAGCTTTACTCTGTATCTAACCCGTGCTGTACCTGTCCTGGGAGTGTTTGATGGGACAGTGTCGAGGGAGCTTTACTCTGTATCTAACCCCGTGCTGTACCTGCCCCGGGAGTGTTTGATGGGGACAGTGTAGAGGGAACTTTACTCTGTATCTAACCCGTGCTGTACCTGCCCTGGGAGGTTTTGACGGGACAGTGTAGAGGGAACTTTACTCTGTATCTAACCCGTGCTGTACCTGCCCTGGGAGGTTTTGATGGGACAGTGTAGAGAGAGCTATATTACCAACACCTGCTCTCTTGGGCTCTCTCAAACCAGCCAGTTTCTGCCTGATCTTATCACTTATTTTGCATCCTGGCATCAACACAGAGTTTGCACGGAATTTAATTGCGGAGATAGCAGACAGGTTCGCCCAGTCTCTGGGAGACGGGTGTGGGATAGAGCAAGGAGCAACTGTTGCTTGGAACCTCCAAATATTCAGCATCGGAACCAGACTGGGACTGTGGGGGAGGGGTACAGAGGGACAGCACTCTGACCTTTCACCTCAGAGGCAGGGCGATCGGAAAGGTCAAGGGTCATTGTTCTGAAGGACAATCAATCCATATACTCCCAGGGAAAGGACATTACGTGTTTGATACAGAGTAAAGTCCCTCAGTACTGCCCCTCCGACAGTGCGGCACTCCCTCAGTACTGCCCCTCCGACAGTGCGGCTCTCCCTCAGTACTGCCCCTCCGACAGTGCGGCGCTCCCTCAGTACTGCCCCTCCGACAGTGCGGCTCTCCCTCAGTACTGCCCCTCCGACAGTGCAGCTCTCCCTCAGTACTGCCCCTCCGACAGTGCGGCGCTCCCTCAGTACTGCCCCTCCGACAGTGCGGCGCTCCCTCAGTACTGCCCCTCCGACAGTGCGGCGCTCCCTCAGTACTGCCCCTCCGACAGTGCGGCGCTCCCTCAGTACTGCCCCTCCGACAGTGCGGCACTCCCTCAGTACTGCCCCTCCGACACTGCGGCGCTCCCTCAGTACTGCCCCTCCGACAGTGCGGTGCTCCCTCAGTACTGCCCCTCCGACAGTGCGGCGCTCCCTCAGTACTGCCCCTCCGACAGTGCAGCGCTCCCTCAGTACTGCCCTCCGACAGTGCGGCGCTCCCTCAGTACTGCCCCTCGACAGTGCGGCGCTCCCTCAGTACTGCCCCTCCGACAGTGCGGCGCTCCCTCAGTACTGACCCTCCGACAGTGCGGCGCTCCCTCAGTACTGCCCCTCCGACAGTGCGGCACTCCCTCAGTACTGCCCCTCCGACAGTGCGGCTCTCCCTCAGTACTGCCCCTCTGACTGTGCGGCGCTCCCTCAGTACTGCCGCTCCGACAGTGCGGCTCTCCCTCAGTACTGCCCCTCCGACAGTGCGGCTCTCCCTCAGTACTGACCCTCCGACAGTGCGGCTCTCCCTCAGTACTGCCCCTCCGAAAGTGCGGCGCTCCCTCAGTACTGACCCTCCGACAGTGCGGCGCTTCCTCAGTACTGCCCCTCCGACAGTGCGGTGCTCCCTCGGTACTGCCCCTCCGACAGTGCGGCACTCCCTCAGTACTGACCCTCCGACAGTGCGGCGCTCCCTCAGTACTGACCCTCCGACAGTGCGGCGCTCCCTCAGTACTGCCCCTCCGACAGTGCGGCTCTCCCTCAGTACTGCCCCTCCGAAAGTGCGGCGCTCCCTCAGTACTGACCCTCCGACAGTGCGGCGCTTCCTCAGTACTGCCCCTCCGACAGTGCGGTGCTCCCTCGGTACTGCCCCTCCGACAGTGCGGCACTCCCTCAGTACTGCCCCTCCGACAGTGCGGCTCTCCCTCAGTACTGCCCCTCCGACAGTGCGGCGCTCCCTCAGTACTGACCCTCCGATAGTGCGGCGCTCCCTCAGTACTGACCCTCCGATAGTGCGGCGCTCCCTCAGTACTGCCCCTCCGACAGTGCAGCACTCCCTCAGTACTGCCCCTCCGACAGTGCGGCCCTCCCTCAGTGCTGCCCCTTCTGGTGTCTCAGGGTGATATCTGTACACTGACTGGTGTCTCTCAGTCCCCTCTCTCTCAGGGAGATATCTGTACACTGACTGGTGTCTCTCAGTCCCTCTCTCTCAGGGAGATATCTGTACACTGACTGGTGTCGCTCAGTCCCCTCTCTCTCAGGGAGATATCTGTACACTGACTGGTGTCGCTCAGTCCCCTCTCTCTCAGGGAGATATCTGTACACTGACTGGTGTCTCTCAGTCCCTCTCCCTCAGGGAGATATCTGTACACTGACTGGTGTCTCTCAGTCCCCTCTCTCAGGGAGATATCTGTACACTGACTGGTGTCTCTCAGTCCCCTCTCTCTCAGGGAGATATCTGTACACTGGCTGGTGTCTCTCAGTCCCTCTCTCTCAGGGAGATATCTGTACACTGACTGGTGTCTCTCAGTCCCCTCTCTCAGGGAGATATCTGTACACTGACTGGTGTCACTCAGTCCCTCTCTCTCAGGGAGATATCTGTACACTGACTGGTGTCTCTCAGTCCCTCTCTCTCAGGGAGATATCTGTACACTGACTGGTGTCTCTCAGTCCCCTCTCTCAGGGAGATATCTGTACACTGACTGGTGTCTCTCAGTCCCTCTCTCTCAGGGAGATATCTGTACACTGACTGGTGTCTCTCAGTCCCTCTCTCTCAGGGTGATATCTGTACACTGACTGGTGTCTCTCAGTCCCTCTCTCTCAGGGTGATATCTGCACACTGACTGGTGTCTCTCAGTCCCTCTCTCTCAGGGAGATATCTGTACACTGACTGGTGTCTCTCAGTCCCTCTCCCTCAGGGAGATATCTGTACACTGACTGGTGTCTCTCAGTCCCTCTCCCTCAGGGTGATATCTGTACACTGACTGGTGTCTCTCAGTCCCTCTCTCTCAGGGTGATATCTGCACACTGACTGGTGTCTCTCAGTCCCTCTCTCTCAGGGAGATATCTGTACACTGACTGGTGTCTCTCAGTCCCTCTCCCTCAGGGAGATATCTGTACACTGACTGGTGTCTCTCAGTCCCTCTCTCTCAGGGAGATATCTGTACACTGACTGGTGTCTCTCAGTCCCCTCTCTCTCAGGGTGATATCTGCACATTGACTGGTGTCTCTCAGTCCCCTCTCTCTGAGGGAGATATCTGCACACTGACAGATTGATGGAGATGGGAAGGTGATTCACACCCTCCCAGTTCACCCATCCAATATATTCTTCCACCTTCACACATTACAGATTCCAACGTTCCATCACTCGACCAACACTACTCAGTGAGATACTTCAGGCAAAACAGCATCTCCTGCATCCTCTCCAGATCCAGGATATCTCAGTCCATCAGCTGTGCTCTCGATCCCACCATTTCCACTATCCGAACCCACCCCATCTCTCATTTATAGAGACCGTACTCAAGCACGAGCTCAGTCCACTTCTGGGCGAACTCTCTCCAAGTGACAACTCACAACGCGAAATCTACGGACCAGACAGGCTTAGACCTGCCTAGCGACGCTGTCAGCCAATCCAAGCACCGGTCCCGCGGATGAACTGCCAATCGAACCACACGGCCCTTCCAACAATCTGTCACTCATCCAATGCCTTACTTCTCAAGCAAAGCAGCGCTGACATCATCTATGGGAATCAGCCAAACATGAATTAATTCGTCAGACGGTCAGTGTCGCCCCGCCTCGACTCTGTGTTTATTGGACAGTGTAGAGGGAGCTTTACTCTGTATCTAACCTGTGCTGTACCTGCCCTGGGAGTGTTTGATGGGACAGTGTAGAGGGAGCTTTACTCTGTATCTAACCCGTGCTGTACCTGCCCTGGGAGTGTTTGATGGGACAGTGTAGAGGGAGCTTTACTCTGTATCTACCCCGTGCTGTACCTGCCCTGGGAGGTTTTGACGGGACAGTGTAGAGGGAGCTTTACTCTGTATCTAACCCGTGCTGTACCTGCCCTGGGAGGTTTTGACGGGACAGTGTAGAGGGAGTTTTACTCTGTATCTAACCCGTGCTGTACCTGCCCTGGGAGGTTTTGACGGGACAGTGTAGAGGGAGCTATATTGCCAACACCTGCTCTCTTGGGCTCTCTCAAACCAGCCAGTTTCTGCCTGATCTTATCACTTATTTTGCATCCTGGCATCAACACAGAGTTTGCACGGAATTTAATTGCGGAGATAGCAGACAGGTTCGCCCAGTCTCTGGGAGACGGGTGTGGGATAGAGCAAGGAGCAACTGTTGCTTGGAACCTCCAAATATTCAGCATCGGAACCAGACTGGGATTGTGGGGGAGGGGTACAGAGGGACAGCACTCTGACCTTTCACCTCAGAGGCCGGACGATCGGACAGGTCAAGGGTCATTGTTCCGAAGGACAATCAATCCATATACTCCCAGGGCAAGGACATTACGTGTTTGATACAGAGTAAAGTCCCTCAGTACTGCCCGTCCGACAGTGCGGCACTCCCTCAGTACTGCCCGTCCGACAGTGCAGCGCTCCCTCAGTACTGCCCCTCCGACAGTGCAGCGCTCCCTCAGTACTGCCCGTCCGACAGTGCGGCGCTCCCTCAGCACTGTCCCTCCGACAGTGCGGTGCTCCCTCAGTACTGCCCCTCCGACAGTGCGGCGCTCCCTCAGTACTGCCCGTCCGACAGTGCGGCGCTCCCTCAGTACTGCCCCTCCGACAGTGTGGCACTCCCTCAGTACTGACCCTCCGACAGTGCGGCGCTCCCTCAGTAACGCCCCTCCGACAGTGCGGCGCTCCCTCAGTACTGCCCCTCCGACAGTGTGGCACTCCCTCTGTACTGACCCTCCGACAGTGCAGTGCTCCCTCAGTACTGCCCCTCCGACAGTGCGGCGCTCCCTCAGTACTGCCCCTCCGACAGTGCAGTGCTCCCTCAGTACTGCCCCTCCCACAGTGCGGCGCTCCCTCAGTACTGCCCCTCCGACAGTGTGGCACTCCCTCAGTACTGACCCTCCGACAGTGCGGCGCTCCCTCAGTAACGCCCCTCCGACAGTGCGGCGCTCCCTCAGTACTGCCCCTCCGACAGTGTGGCACTCCCTCTGTACTGACCCTCCGACAGTGCAGTGCTCCCTCAGTACTGCCCCTCCGACAGTGCGGCGCTCCCTCAGTACTGCCCCTCCGACAGTGCAGTGCTCCCTCAGTACTGCCCCTCCCACAGTGCGGCGCTCCCTCAGTACTGCCCCTCCAACAGTGCAGCGTTCCCTCAGTACTGCCCCTCCGACAGTGCGGCGCACCCTCAGTACTGCCCCTCCCACAGTGCGGCGCTCCCTCAGTACTGCCCCTCCAACAGTGCAGCGTTCCCTCAGTACTGCCCCTCCGACAGTGCGGCGCACCCTCAGTACTGCCCCTCCGACAGTGCGGCACTCCCTCAGCACTGCCCCTCCGACAGTGCGGCACTCCCTCAGTACTGCCCCTCCGACAGTGCGGCGCTCCCTCAGTAACGCCCCTCCGACAGTGCGGCGCTCCCTCAGTACTGCCGCTCGGACAGTGCGGCGCTCCCTCAGTACTGCCCCTCCCACAGTGCGGCGCTCCCTCAGTGCTGCCCCTCCAACAGTGCGGCGCTCCCTCAGTACTGCCCCTCCAACAGTGCGGCGCTCCCTCAGTACTGCCCCTCCCACAGTGCGGCGCTCCCTCAGTACTGCCCCTCTGACAGTGCGGCACTCCCTCAGTACTGCCCCTCCGACAGTGCGGCGCTCCCTCAGTACTGCCCCTCTGACAGTGCGGCACTCCCTCAGTACTGCCCCTGCGACAGTGCGGCGCTCCCTCAGTAGTGCTTCTCCGACAGTGCGGCACTCCCTCAGTACTGCCCCTGCGACAGTGCGGCGCTCCCTCAGTACTGCCCCTCCGACAGTGCGGCACTCCCTCAGTACTGCCCCTGCGACAGTGCGGCGCTCCCTCAGTAGTGCTTCTCCGACAGTGCGGCACTCCCTCAGTACTGCCCCTGCGACAGTGCGGCGCTCCCTCAGTAGTGCTTCTCCGACAGTGCGGTGCTCCCTCAGTACTGCCCCTCCGACAGTGCGGCGCTCCCTCAGTACTGCCCCTCCGACAGTGCGGCGCTCCCTCAGTACTGCCCCTCCGACAGTGCGGCGCTCCCTCAGTACTGCCCCTCTGACAGTGCGGCGCTCCCTCAGTACTGCCCCTCCGACAGTGCGGCGCTCCCTCAGTACTGTCCCTCCGACAGTGCGGCGCTCCCTCAGTACTGACCCTCCGACAGTGCGGTGCTCCCTCAGTACTGCCCCTGCGACAGTGCGGCGCTCCCTCAGTAGTGCTTCTCCGACAGTGCGGCACTCCCTCAGTACTGCCCCTGCGACAGTGCGGCGCTCCCTCAGTAGTGCTTCTCCGACAGTGCGGTGCTCCCTCAGTACTGCCCCTCCGACAGTGCGGCGCTCCCTCAGTACTGCCCCTCTGACAGTGCGGCGCTCCCTCAGTACTGCCCCTCCGACAGTGCGGCGCTCCCTCAGTACTGTCCCTCCGACAGTGCGGCGCTCCCTCAGTACTGACCCTCCGACAGTGCGGTGCTCCCTCAGTACTGACCCTCCGACAGTGCGGCGCTCCCTCAGTACTGCCCCTCCGACAGTGCAGCGCTCCCTCAGTACTGCCCCTCCAACAGTGCGGCGCTCCCTCAGTACTGCCCCTCCGACAGTGCGGCGCTCCCTCAGTACTGCCCCTCCGACAGTGCGGCGCTCCCTCAGTACTGCCCCTCCGACAGTGCGGCGCTCCCTCAGTACTGTCCCTCCGACAGTGCGGCGCTCCCTCAGTACTGACCCTCCGACAGTGCGGTGCTCCCTCAGTACTGCCCCTGCGACAGTGCGGCGCTCCCTCAGTAGTGCTTCTCCGACAGAGCGGCGCTCCCTCAGTACTGCCCCTGCGACAGTGCGGCGCTCCCTCAGTAGTGCTTCTCCGACAGTGCGGTGCTCCCTCAGTACTGCCCCTCCGACAGTGCGGCGCTCCCTCAGTACTGCCCCTCTGACAGTGCGGCGCTCCCTCAGTACTGCCCCTCCGACAGTGCGGCGCTCCCTCAGTACTGTCCCTCCGACAGTGCGGCGCTCCCTCAGTACTGACCCTCCGACAGTGCGGTGCTCCCTCAGTACTGACCCTCCGACAGTGCGGCGCTCCCTCAGTACTGCCCCTCCGACAGTGCAGCGCTCCCTCAGTACTGCCCCTCCAACAGTGCGGCGCTCCCTCAGTACTGCCCCTCCGACAGTGCGGCGCTCCCTCAGTACTGCCCCTCCGACAGTGCGGCGCTCCCTCAGTACTGCCCCTCCAACAGTGCGGCGCTCCCTCAGTACTGCCCCTCCGACAGTGCGGCGCTCCCTCAGTACTGCCCCTCCGACAGTGCGGCACTCCCTCAGTACTGCCCCTTCTGGTGTCTCAGGGAGATATCTGTACACTGACTGGTGTCTCTCAGTCCCTCTCCTTCAGGGAGATATCTGTACACTGACTGGTGTCTCTCAGTCCCTCTCTCTCAGGGTGATATCTGTACACTGACTGGTGTCTCTCAGTCCCTCTCTCTCAGGGAGATATCTGTACACTGACTGGTGTCTCTCAGTCCCCTCTCTCTCAGGGAGATATCTGTACACTGACTGGTGTCTCTCAGTCCCTCTCTCTCAGGGAGATATCTGTACACTGACTGGTGTCTCTCAGTCCCCTCTCTCTCAGGGAGATATCTGTACACTGACTGGTGTCCCTCAGTCCCCTCTCTCTCAGGGAGATATCTGTACACTGACTGGTGTCTCTCAGTCCCTCTCTCTCAGGGAGATATCTGTACACTGACTGGTGTCTCTCAGTCCCTCTCTCTCAGGGAGATATCTGTACACTGACTGGTGTCTCTCAGTCCCTCTCTCTCTGGGAGATATCTGTACACTGACTGGTGTCTCTCAGTCCCTCTCTCTCAGGGAGATATCTGTACACTGACTGGTGTCTCTCAGTCCCTCTCTCTCTGGGAGATATCTGTACACTGACTGGTGTCTCTCAGTCCCTCTCTCTCAGGGAGATATCTGTACACTGACTGGTGTCTCTCAGTCCTCTCTCTCTCAGGGAGATATCTGTACACTGACTGGTGTCTCTCAGTCCCCTCTCCCTCAGGGAGATATCTGTACACTGACTGGTGTCTCTCAGTCCTCTCCCTCAGGGAGATATCTGTACACTGACTGGTGTCTCTCAGTCCCCTCTCTCTCAGGGAGATATCTGTAGACTGACTGGTGTCTCTCAGTCCCCTCTCTCTCAGGGAGATATCTGTACACTGACTGGTGTCTCTCAGTCCTCTCTCTCAGGGTGATATCTGTACACTGACTGGTGTCTCTCAGTCCCCTCTCCCTCAGGGTGATATCTGTACACTGACTGGTGTCTCTCAGTCCCTCTCTCTCAGGGAGATATCTGCACATTGACTGGTGTCTCTCAGTCCCTCTCTCTCAGGGAGATATCTGTACACTGACTGGTGTCTCTCAGTCCCTCTCTCTCAGGGAGATATCTGTACACTGACTGGTGTCTCTCAGTCCCTCTCCCTCAGGGAGATATCTGTACACTGACTGGTGTCTCTCAGTCCCCTCTCTCTCAGGGAGATATCTGTACACTGACTGGTGTCTCTCAGTCCCCTCTCTCTCAGGGAGATATCTGTACACTGACTGGTGTCTCTCAGTCCCCTCTCTCTCAGGGAGATATCTGTACACTGACTGGTGTCTCTCAGTCCCTCTCTCTCAGGGTGATATCTGTACACTGACTGGTGTCTCTCAGTCCCTCTCTCTCAGGGAGATATCTGTACACTGACTGGTGTCTCTCAGTCCCCTCTCTCACAGGGAGATATCTGTACACTGACTGGTGTCTCTCAATCCCTCTCCCTCAGGGTGATATCTGTACACTGACTGGTGTCTCTCAGTCCCTCTCTCTCAGGGTGATATCTGTACACTGACTGGTGTCTCTCAGTCCCCTCTCCCTCAGGGAGATATCTGTACACTGACTGGTGTCTCTCAGTTTCTTGCAATGGTGGAACACAGTTGATGGGAAATAACCTGAGTTCACTTTTTTTTTTAAATTGTTAATGAAGTTTAATTTTGATTTTTCGATTTGGTTTCATTGCTCAGTCTTCACAAGACGTCCCGAAACTTCACCGAGCTGTGTCCCATCTGCCTCTCGTAATCTTCATCGAAAGCTTCGTTCTGTGCCACGGTGAAATGGTTCTTCCAGTCTCCCACCTCACCTGAGATACGGAGAGAGGGAGTGAGAGAGAGAGAGAGAGAGTGAGAGAGACGCAGATAGAGAGAGAGAGAGAGAGAGAGAGACAGAGAGAGAGAGAGACAGAGAGAGAGAGAGACAGAGAGAGAGAGAGACAGAGAGAGAGAGAGACAGAGAGAGAGAGAGACAGAGAGAGAGAGAGACAGAGAGAGAGAGACAGAGAGAGAGAGACAGAGAGAGAGAGACAGAGAGAGAGAGACAGAGAGAGAGAGACAGAGAGAGAGAGACAGAGAGAGAGAGACAGAGAGAGAGAGACAGAGAGAGAGAGACAGAGAGAGAGAGACAGAGAGAGAGAGACAGAGAGTGAGACAGAGAGAGAGAGAGACAGGGAGAGAGAGACGGAGAGTGAGACAGAGAGAGAGAGGGACAGAGAGAGAGAGACAGAGAGAGAGGGACAGAGAGAGAGAGGGAGAGACAGAGAGAGAGAGTGAGAGGGAGCGAGAGGGAACGAGAGACAGCGATAGAAAGACGGAGAGAGATAGAAAGAGAGAGACAGAGAGAGAGACGGAGAGAGTAAGAGATGGAGAGAGAGAGTGAGACAGTGAGAGAGAGAGAGACAGAGAGAGAGAGACAGAGAGAGAGAGTGAGAGAGAGACAGAGAGAGAGTGAGAGAGAGAGAGGGAGAGAGAGAGTGAGAGAGAGAGAGAGATAGAGAGAGAGAGAAGGTGAGGGAGAGGGAGAGACAGAGAGAGATGGAGAGAGAGACGAAGAGAGAGACAGATAGAGACAAAGATGTGGAGTGAGAGAGAAAGGCGCAGAGTGAGACACGAGGAGAGAGAGGCGGAGAGAGAGAGATACAGAGGAACGCAGAGAGAGATTGAGAGGTGGGGAGTGAGAGAGATTTGGAGAGAGCGATAGAAAGAGGGAGAGATGGAGAGAGAGAGGGAAAGAGAGAGCAAGGGAGAGATTGTGAGGTGGAGAGAGAGAGGGTAAGAGAGAGCGAGGGAGAGATTGTGAGGTGGAGAGAGCGATAGAAAGAGGGGGAGAGGTGGAGAGAGAGGGTAAGAGAGAGCGAGGGAGAGATTGTGAGGTGGAGAGAGCGATAGAAAGAGGGAGAGATGGAGAGAGAGGGTAAGAGAGAGCGAGGGAGAGATTGTGAGGTGGAGAGAGCGATAGAAAGAGGGGGAGAGGTGGAGAGAGAGGGTAAGAGAGAGCGAGGGAGAGATTGTGAGGTGGAGAGAGCGATAGAAAGAGGGAGAGATGGAGAGAGAGAGGGTAAGAGAGAGCGAGGGAGAGATTGTGAGATGGAGAGAGAGAGGGAAAGAGAGAGCGAGGGAGAGATTGTGAGGTGGAGAGAGCGATAGAAAGAGGGGGAGATGGAGAGAGAGAGGGTAAGAGAGAGCGAGGGAGAGATTGTGAGGTGGAGAGAGCGATAGAAAGAGGGGGAGATGGAGAGAGAGAGGGTAAGAGAGAGCGAGGGAGAGATTGTGAGGTGGAGAGAGAGAGGGAAAGAGAGAGCGAGGGAGAGATTGTGAGGTGGAGAGAGCGATAGAAAGGGGGAGAGGTGGAGAGAGAGGGTAAGAGAGAGCGAGGGAGAGATTGTGAGGTGGAGAGAGCGATAGAAAGAGGGAGAGATGGAGAGAGAGGGTAAGAGAGAGCGAGGGAGAGATTGTGAGGTGGAGAGAGCGATAGAAAGAGGGGGAGAGGTGGAGAGAGAGGGTAAGAGAGAGCGAGGGAGAGATTGTGAGGTGGAGAGAGCGATAGAAAGAGGGAGAGATGGAGAGAGAGAGGGTAAGAGAGAGCGAGGGAGAGATTGTGAGATGGAGAGAGAGAGGGAAAGAGAGAGCGAGGGAGAGATTGTGAGGTGGAGAGAGCGATAGAAAGAGGGAGAGATGGAGAGAGAGAGGGTAAGAGAGAGCGAGGGAGAGATTGTGAGGTGGAGAGAGCGATAGAAAGAGGGGGAGATGGAGAGAGAGAGGGTAAGAGAGAGCGAGGGAGAGATTGTGAGGTGGAGAGAGCGATAGAAAGAGGGGGAGATGGAGAGAGAGAGGGTAAGAGAGAGCGAGGGAGAGATTGTGAGGTGGAGAGAGAGGGAGACAATGTCAGTACAGATCAGGGCTGAGTGCAATGACTGTGGGGATGAGCTCACCTCCTCCGCACTCCCCTCCCTCGGGGGAATGTCCCGCTCACCCTCTGACTGTGACAGGAAGTGACAGTGTCCCTGGGACAGTGGTGGTGGGGAGGGGTGAGTAACAGATTCCACGGGCAGTGACCCTGTCTAGCGGGCGGACGGGGATTCCCCGGGAGCAGGCTGACCCTCACCCAAGAGACCCCGCTCTGCCGGTGTGACCCCAGAGGGGGAATGGCAACGGGCGCGTTGCTGTGAAGGACTGATCTCAGCTGGTGCGGGTACTGAGCCCCACACTCACACACAGAGCAGGAAGGGCCCGGCGTCTTCTAGATCGATCTCCCGCAGAAGGAGGCTATTCAGCCTCCAAGAGCTCTCCCATTAATCCCACTCCCCACACCCCGCTCTTTCCCCACAGCCCTGCAAATATTCCCTTTCAAGTATTTATCCAATTCTCTTTTGAAAGTTACTCCTGAATCTGCTTCCACCGCCCTTTCAGGCAGCGCGTTCCCGATCACAACAACTCGCTGCGTGAAAAAATGTTTCCTCATCTCCCCCTCTGGTTCTTTTGCCAATCACCTTAAATCTGTGTCCTCTGGTTACCGACCCTCCTGCCACTGGAAACAGTTTCTCACTCTCTACTCTATCAAAACTCTTCATGATTTTGAACAACTCGATTAAATCTCCCCTTCACCTTCTCTGCTCTAAGGAGAACAATCCCAGCTTCTCCAGTCTCTCCACGTCACTGAAGTCCCTCATCCCCGGTACCATTCTGGTCAATCTCCTCTTAACCTTCTCTGCTCTAAGGAGAACAACCCCAGCTTCTCCAGTCTCTCCACATCACTGAAGTCCCTCATCCCCTGGAACCATTCTGGTCAATCTCTCCCTTAACCTTCTCTGCTCTAAGGAGAACAACCCCAGGTTCTCCAGTCTCTCCACATAAATGAAGTCCCTCATTCCTGGTACCATTCTGGTCAATCTCTCCCCTTAACCTTCTCTGCTCTAAGGAGAACAACCCCAGGTTCTCCAGTCTCTCCACATAACTGAAGTCCCTCATCCCTGGTACCATTCTGGTCAATCTCTCCCCTTAACCTTCTCTGCTCTAAGGAGAACAACCCCAGCTTCTCCAGTCTCTCCACATAACTGAAGTCCCTCAATAAGGTGCCACATAAAAGGTTATTACACAAGATTAGGGCTCATTGGGTTGGGGGTAATATAGTAGCATGGATAGAGGATTGGTTAACGGACAGAAAACAGAGAGTAGGGATAAAAGGATCTTTTTCAGGTTGGCAGGCTGTAACTAGTGGGGTGCCGCAAGGATCAGTGTTGGGGCCTCAGTTATTTACAATCTATATTATTGACCTAGATGAATGGACCGAGTGTAATGTATCCACGTTTGCTGATGATACAAAGCGAGGTGGGATAGTAAGCTGTGAGGAGAACACAAAGAGTCTGCAAAGTGATATAGATAGACTAAGTGAGTGGGCAGTAAGTTGGCAGATGGAGTATAATGTAGGGAAATGTGAGGTTATTCACTTTGGTAGGATGAATAGAAAAACAGAATATTTTTTAAATGGTGAGAAACTTTCAAATATTGCTGTTCAGAGAGATTTGGGTGTCCTCGTGCACGAAACACAGAAAGCTAGCATGCAGGTACAGCAAGCAATAAGGAAGGCAAATGGCAAGTTGGCCTTTATTGCAAGAGGGTTGGAGTATAAGAGTAAAGAAGTCTTGCTACAATTGTACAGGGCCTTGGTGAGACCACACCTGGAGTACTGTGCACAGTTTTGGTCTCCTTATCTAAGGAAGGATATACTTGCCTTGGAGGCGGTGCAACGAAGGTTCACTAGATTGATTCCTGGGATGAGAGGGTTGTCCTATGAGGAGAGATTGTGTAGATTGGGCCTATACTCTCTGGAGTTTAGAAGAATGAGAGGTGATCTCATTAAAACATACAAGATTCTGAAGGGGATTGACAGGGTAGATGCTGAGAGATTGTTTCCCCTGGCTGGAGAGTCTACATAGATACATAGATACATAGAAGATAGGAGCAGGAGTAGGCCATCCGGCCCTTCGAGCCTGCTCCGCCATTTAATGAGATCATGGCTGATCTTCCAATTCAGTATCCCGTCCCCGCCTTCTCTCCGTAACCCTTAACCCCTTTTGCCTGTAGAAATATATCTAATTCCCTCTTAAATATATTTAATGAGCTGGCGTACACTGCCCTCTGTGGCAATGAGTTCCACAGGTTCACCACCCTCTGAGTGAAGAAATTCCCCCTCATTTCTGTCCTAAATGGTTTAGCCCTTATCCTTAAATTATGTCCTCTAGTTCTGTTCTCACCCGCCAAGGGAAACATTCCTTCTGCATCTAGTCTGTCTAGACCTGTCAGAATTTTATACACTTCTATGAGGTCCCCTCTCAATCTTCTAAACTCCAGTGTGTACATCCCTAAACTACATAGTCTCTCCTCATAGGTCAATCCCGCCATTCCTGGTATCAGCCTGGTGAATCGCCGCTGCACCCCCTCCATGGCAAGAACATCTTTCCTCAGATGAGGCGACCAAAACTGTACACAGTACTCGAGGTGTGGTCTCACCAGTGCCCTGTACAGCTGCAGCAAGGTATCCCTGTTCCTGTATTCCAACCCTTTTGCTATGAAGGCCAGCATACCGTTTGCCTTCTTGACCGCCTGTTGCACCTGCATGCTCGCCTTCAGTGACTGGTGTACAAGAACACCCAGGTCTCTCTGTACTTCCCCCTCTCCCAATTTATTGCCATTTAAATAATAATTTGCCCTCCCGTTCCTGCACCCAAGGTGGATAACTTCGCACTTGTCCACATTATAGTGCATCTGCCATTTATCCGCCCAATCACCCAGTCTGTCCAAATCGCTCTGGAGCTTCCTGGTCTCCTTCTCTGAGCCCACCCCCCCTCCTAGTTTAGTGTCACAGTCTCAGGATAAGGGGTCGGCCATTTAGGACTGAGATGAGGAGAAATTTCTTCACTCAGAGGGTGGTGAATCTTTGGAATTCTCTGCCCCAGAGGGCTGTGGAGGCTCAGTCGTTGAGTATATTCGAGGCTGAGATCAATAGATTTTTGGACTCTAGGGGAATCGAGGGATATGGGGATCGGGCGGGAAAGTCGAGCTGAGGTCGATGATCAGCCATGATCTTATTGAATGTATGGCCGACTCCTGCTCCTAATTCTTATGTTCTCATGTTCTC
>JASTWF010000289.1:399015-404015 GCA_030390025.1 Squalus acanthias | reverse complement strand
GGACCTGTACAAGTCAGACAAGAGTGCAGTTTGTCACGGAGTGCAGATCGGAACAGAGTGCTAAGCTGCGAGTTTGGTGAGTGAGGGAGTAAATCTTAAAGGTTAATCTCTTATTTTTATTAATTCTCGTCTTGTGTGCTTGCAATTAGCGTTTAAATTTACTGTTTCAAGTTTTAAGTTTCTTCCAGGCTTGGGCAGGGCTAAACAAGCTCTGTGCTGGAGAGCAGGTGAGAGTAATTAATTAATTAAGTGCTCTGATCTGGTTCTGTAACTGTCAGAGAGCTCACTTATTTAAATCTCAGCAGTATAAATAAGGGAGGCTAGAGTGCAGTTTGTCACGGAGTGCAGATCGGAACAGAATGTGAAGCTGCGAGTTTGGTGAGTGAGGGTGTTCGGGGAGGGAGGTGTTCCTTTCTTTTTCCATCTTGTCAGCTTCCAGAAGAGCAGGAGCTAAAAAGCTGCACAAGAGGGGACAGAGAACCAGCGGTGAGTATTTCTACATTCCAGTCATTAAAGTAAAAGTAAGATCTCTAGTTTAGAGTAAGTAGTGTTTAAAGGGAAGTAAGGTCCCTAGTGTATTTAATATTCTTTAATTTAAAGGGAGTAAATTAAGGGTAGGACATGGCAGGGCAGCTCGGCAGCGTGGAGTGCTCCTCCTGTGCTATGTTGGAAGTCAGGGACACTTTAGGTGTCCAGGGCGAACACATGTGCAGGAAGTGTCTCCAGCTGCAGCTACTCGAAATCCGCATTTCGGAGCTGGAGCTGCGGCTGGAGTCACTGTGGAGCATCCGCGAAGCTGAGATCTTCGTGGATAGCACGTTTAACAAGGTGGTCACACCGCAGGTAAAGAGTGCACAGGCAGACAGGAAATGGGTGACCGCCAGACAGAGTAAAAGAACTAGGAAGGTAGTGCAGGAGTCCCCTGGGTCCATCTCCCTCTCCGACAGATTTTCCGTTTTGGATACTGATGGGGGAGATGGTTGCTCAGGGGAATGCAGCAAGAGCCCAGTCCGTGGTACTATGAGTGGCTCAGCTGCACAGGAGGGGAGGAAAAAGAGTGGGAGAACAATAGTGATGGGGGATTCTATCGTAAGGGGAACAGATAGACGTTTCTGTGGCCGCAGACGTGACTCCAGGATGGTATGTTGCCTCCCTGGTGCCAGGGTCAAGGATGTCACTGAACGGCTGCAGGGCATTCTGAAGGGGGAGGGCGAACAGTCAGAGGTCGTGGTTCACATTGGTACCAACGACATGGGCAGAAAGAGGGATGAGGTCCTGCAACAAGAATTTAGGGAGCTAGGTAGCAGATTAAAAATCAGGACCTCAAAGGTTGTAATCTCTGGATTACTCCCGGTGCCACGTGCTAGTGAGTATAGGAATAGGAGGATAGAGCAGATGAATGCGTGGCTAAAGAGTTGGTGCAGGAGGGAGGGCTTTAGTTTCCTGGATCACTGGGTCTGCTTCTGGGGAAGGTGGGACCTGTACAAGTCAGACGGGTTGAACCTGAACCGGAACGGGACCAACATCCTTGCGGTGAGGTTTGCTAGTACTGTTGGGGGGGGGGGGTTTAAACTAACTTGGCAGGGGGATGGGATACAGAGTGGAGCTATAGTAGGGGGTGATGCACAGCCAAATATAGAGGAAAAAACAAGTCAGCCTGGAAGGCAGAGCAAATATATAACGGCACAAGGGAGTATGGCAAGGCTGGATGGCATTTATTTTAATGCAAGGAGTCTTGCGAGTAAGGCAGATGAATTGAAGGTGTTGATGAACACATGGGAGTATGATATTGTTGCTATCACAGAGACATGGTTGAGGGAGGGGCAGGACTGACAGCTCAATATTCCGGGGTATAGAATCTTCAGGTGAGACAGAGGGGGGTGTAAAAGAGGAGGGGGGTGTCGCAATATTAATCAAGGAGTAATCAGAAAGTGCAGGGGGGCACTTAAAAAATAAATTAGGAGAGCGAAGAGAGGGCAAGAAAAAACACTGGTGGGCAAAATAAAGGAAAATCCCAAGGTGTTTTCTAAGTATATTAAGGGCAAGAGGATAATCAGGGAAAGAGTAGGGCCCATTGGGACCAAAGTGGCAATCTGTGTGTAGAGCCGGAAGATGTAGGTGAGGTTTTAAATGAATATTTTGCATCTGTGTTCACTATGGAGAAGGACGATGTCGGCATAGAAATCAGGCAGGGGGATTGTGATATACTTGAACAAATTAGTATTGAGAGGGAGGAGGTACTAGCGGTTTTAGCGGGCTTAAAAGTGGATAGATCCCTAGGCCCAGACGAGATGTATCCCAGGCTGCTGTGTGAGGCAAGGGAGGAGATTGCAGGGGCTCTGACACAAATTTTCAGAACCTCTCTGGCCACAGGGGAGGTGCTAGAGGACTGGAGAACAGCTAATGTAGTACCATTATTCAAGAAGGGTAGTAGGGATAAACCAGGGAATTACAGGCCAGTGAGCCGAACATCAGTGGTGGGGACATTATTGGAAAAAATTCTGAGGGACAGAATTAGTCTCCAATTGGAGAGGCAAGGATTAATCAAGAATAGTCAGCATGGCTTTGTCAGGGGGAGATCATGTCTAACCAATTTGATTGAATTTTTCGAGGGGGTGACTAGGTGTGTGGATGAGGGTAGTGCAGTTGATGTAGTCTACATGGACTTCATTAAGGCTTTTGACAAAGTCCCACATGGGAGACTGGTCAAGAAGGTAAGGGCCCATGGGATCCAGGGCACATTGGCACATTGGATCCAAAATTGGCTTAGTGGCAGGAGGCAGAGGGTGATGGTTGAAGGTTGTTTTTGTGACTGGAAGCCTGTGTCCAGTGATGTACCGCAGGGATCGGTGCTGGGTTCTTTGCTGTTTGTAGTGTACATTAATGATTTGGATATGAATGTAGGAGGTATGATCAGTAAGTTCGCAGATGACATGAGAATTGGTGGAGTGGTAAATAGCGAGGAGGGAAGCCTCAGGCTACAGGACGATATAGACGGGTTGGTCAGATGGGCAGAACAGTGGCAAATGGAATTTAACCCTGAAAAGTGTGAGGTGATGCATTTTGGGAGGACTAACAAGGCAAGGGAATACACAATGAATGGTAGGACCCTAGGAAGGACAGAGGATCAGAGGGACCTTGGTGTGCATGTACATAGATCCCCGAAGCCAGCAGGACAGGTAGATAAGGTGGTTAAAAAGGCATATGGGATACTTGCCTTCATTAGCCGAGGCATAGAATACAAGAGCAGGGAGGTTATGATGGAGCTGTACAAAACGCTAGTTAGGCCACAGCTGGAATACTGTGTGCAGTTCTGGTCGCCACACTATAGGAAGGATGTGATTGCATTGGAGAGGGTGCAGAGGAGATTCACCAGGATGTTACCTGAGCTGGAGCGTTTCAGCTATGAAGAGAGACTGGACAGGCTGGGGTTGTTTTCCTTAGAGCAGCGAAGGCTGAGGGGGGACCTGATTGAGGTGTACAAAATTATGAGGGGCATAGATAGGGTAGATAGAAAGGAACTTTTCCCCTTAGTAGAGGGGTCAATAACCAGGAGGCATAGTTTCAAGGTAAGGGGCAGGAGGCTTAGAGGGGATTTGAGGAAAATCTTTTTCACCCAGAGGGTGGTTGGAATCTGGAACTCACTGCCTGAAAGGGTGGTAGTGGCAGGAACCCTCACAACATTCAAGAAGCATTTAGATGAGCACTTGAAACGCCATAGCATACAAGGCTACGGACCAAGTGCTGGAAAATGGGATTAGAATAGACAGGGCTTGATGGCCGGCGCGGACACGATGGGCCGAAGGACCTCTTTCTGTGCTGTATAACTCTATGACTCTGAGTGTTTGATGGGACAGTGTAGAGGAAGCTTTACTCTGTATCTAACCCGTGCTGTACCTGCCCTGAGAGTGTTTGATGGGACAGTGTAGAGGGAGCTTTACTCTGTATCTAACCCGTGCTGTACCTGCCCTGGGAGTGTTTGATGGGACAGTGCAGAGGGAGCTTTACTCTGTATCTAACCTGTGCTGTACCTGCCCTGGGAGTGTTTGATAGGACAGTGCAGAGGGAGCTTTACTCTGTATCTAACCTGTGCTGTACCTGCCCTGAGAGTGTTTGATGGGACAGTGTAGAGGGAGCTTTACTCTGTATCTAACCCGTGGTGTACCTGCCCTGGGAGTGTTTGATGGGACAGTGTAGAGGGAGCTTTACTCTGTATCTAACTCCTTGCTGTACCTGCCCTGGGAGTGTTTGATGGGACAGTGTAGAGGGAGCTTTACTCTGTATCTAACTCCTTGCTGTACCTGCCCTGGGAGTGTTTGATGGGACAGTGTAGAGGGAGCTTTACTCTGTATCTAACCCGTGCTGTACCTGCCCTGGGAGTGTTTGATGGGACAGTGTAGAGGGAGCTTTACTCTGTATCTAACCCGTGCTGTACCTGCCCTGGGAGTGTTTGATGGGACAGTGTAGAGGGAGCTTTACTCTGTATCTAACCCCGTGCTGTACCTGCCCTGGGAGTGTTTGATGGGACAGTGTAGAGGGAGCTTTACTCTGTATCTAACCCGTGCTGTACCTGCCCTGGGAGTGTTTGATGGGACAGTGTAGAGGGAGTTTACTCTGTATCTAACCCGTGCTGTACCTGCCCTGGGAGTGTTTGATGGGACAGTGTAGGGGGAGCTTTACTCTGTATCTAACCCCGTGCTGTATCTGCCCTGGGAGTGTTTGATGGGACAGTGTAGAGGGAGCTTTACTCTGTATCTAACCCGTGCTGTACCTGCCCTGGGAGTGTTTGGTGAGCGGTTCTGATTGGAGGTTGATTCTCACCTTGTCCATTCACGAAGCTTTGTAGAAATTCCTCCCAGTTTCCAGGCTCGGGCATCACTTGGTTCATGCGATGGAAGTGAAAGTAGGAGACCAGATTATCCTTGGCATTGCGAGCCACCACTATCACCTGGAAATGGGGCAGAAATGTCCATTATCCAATCATCACTCTCACACAGTTT
>JASTWF010000289.1:361515-394015 GCA_030390025.1 Squalus acanthias | reverse complement strand
TGTTCCTGTGCAACAGGCTCGAGGGGCTGAATGGCCTCCTCCTGTTCCTGTGCAACAGGCTCGAGGGAGCTGAATGGCCTCCTCCTGTTCCTGTGTAACAGGCTCGAGGGGCTGAATGGGCCTCCTCCTGTTCCTGTGTAATGGGCTCGAGGGGCTGAACGGCCTCCTCCTGTTCCTGTGCAACAGGCTCGAGGGGCTGAATGGCCTCCTCCTGCTCCTGTGTAACAGACTCGAAGGGCTGAATGGGCCTCCTCCTGTTCCTGTGTAACAGGTTCGAGTGGTTGAATGGCCTCCTCCTGTTCCTGTGTAACAGGCTCGAGGGGGCTGAATGGGCCTTCTGCTGTTCCTGTGTAACAGGCTCGAGGGGCTGAATGGGCCTCCTCCTGTTCCTGTGTAACAGGTTCGAGGGGTTGTATGGCTACCTCCTGTTCCTGTGTAACAGGCTCGAGGGGCTGAATGGCCTCCTCCTGTTCCTGTGTAACAGGCTCGAGGGGCTGAATGGGCCTCCTCCTGTTCCTGTGTAACAGGCTCGAGGGGCTGAATGACCTCCTCCTGTTCCTGTGTAACAGGCTCGAGGGGATGAATGGCCTCCTCCTGTTCCTGTGTAACAGGCTCGAGGGGATGAATGGCCTCCTCCTGTTCCTGTGTAACAAGCTCGAGGGGCTGAATGGGCCTCCTCCTGTTCCTGTGTAACAGGCTCGAGGGGCTGAATGGGCCTCCTCCTGTTCCTGTGTAACAAGCTCGAGGGGCTGAATGGCCTCCTCCTGTTCCTGTGTAACAGGCTCGAGGGGCTGAACGGCCTCCTCTTGTTCCTGTGTAACAGGCTCGAGGGGGCTGAATGGGCCTCCTCCTGTTCCTGTGCAACAGGCTCGAGGGGCTAAATGGGCCTCCTCCTGTTCCTGTGTAATAGGCTCGAGTGGCTGAATGGCCTCCTCCTGTTCCTCTGTAACAGGCTCGAGGGGCTGAATGGGCCTCCTCCTGTTCCTGTGTAACAGGCTCGAGAGGCTGAATGGCCTCCTCCAGGCTCGAGGGGCTGAATGGGCCTCCTCCTGTTCCTGTGTAACATGCTCGAGGGGCTGAACGGCCTCCTCCTGTTCCTGTGTAACAGGCTCAAGGGGCTGAATGGGCCTCCTCCTGTTCCTGTATAACAGGCTCGAGGGGCTGAATGGGCCTCCTCCTGTTCCTCTGTAACAGGCTCGAGGGGCTGAATGGGCCTCCTCCTGTTCCTGTGTAACAGGCTTAAGGGGCTGAATGGCCTCCTCCTGTTCCTGTGTAACAGGCTCGAGGTGCTGAATGGCCTCCTCCTGTTGCTGTGTAACAGGCTCGAGGGGCTGAATGGGCCTCCTGTTGTTCCTGTGTAACAGGCTCGAGGGGCTGAATGGCCTCCTCCTGTTCCTGTGAAACAGGCTCGAGGGGCTGAATGGCCTCCTCCTGTTCCTGTGTAACAGGCTCGAGGGGCTGAATGGGCCTCCTCCTGTTCCTGTGTAATGGGCTCGAGGGGCTGAACGGCCTCCTCCTGTTCCTGTGCAACAGGCTCGAGGGGCTGAATGGCCTCCTCCTGTTCCTGTGTAACAGGCTCGAGGGGCTGAATGGGCCTCCTCCTGTTCCTGTGTAATGGGCTCGAGGGGCTGAACGGCCTCCTCCTGTTCCTGTGCAACAGGCTCGAGGGGCTGAAAGGCCTCCTCCTGTTCCTGTGTAACAGGCTCGAGGGGCTGAATGGCCTCCTCCTGCTCCTGTGTAACAGACTCGAAGGGCTGAATGGGCCTCCTCTGTTCCTGTGTAACAGGCTCGAGGGGCTGAATGGGCCTCCTCCTGTTCCTGTGTAACAGGCTCGAGGGGCTGAATGGCCTCCTCCTGCTCCTGTGTAACAGACTCGAAGGGCTGAATGGGCCTCCTCCTGTTCCTGTGTAACAGACTCGAAGGGCTGAATGGGCCTCCTCCTGTTCCTGTGTAACAGGCTCGAGGGGGCTGAATGGGCCTTCTGCTGTTCCTGTGCAACAGGCTCGAGGGGCTGAATGGCCTCCTCCTGTTCCTGTGCAACAGGCTCGAGGGGGCTGAATGGCCTCCTCCTGTTCCTGTGTAACAGGCTCGAGGGGCTGAATGGGCCTCCTCCTGTTCCTGTGTAATGGGCTCGAGGGGCTGAACGGCCTCCTCCTGTTCCTGTGCAACAGGCTCGAGGGGCAGAATGGCCTCCTCCTGTTCCTGTGTAACAGGCTCGAGGGGCTGAATGGCCTCCTCCTGCTCCTGTGTAACAGACTCGAAGGGCTGAATGGGCCTCCTCCTGTTGCTGTGTAACAGGCTCGAGGGGCTGAATGGCCTCCTCCTGTTCCTGTGTAACAGGCTCGAGGGGCTGAATGGCCTCCTCCTGTTCCTGTGTAACAGGTTCGAGGGGTTGAATGGCTACCTCCTGTTCCTGTGTAACAGGCTCGAGGGGCTGAATGGCCTCCTCCTGTTCCTGTGTAACAGGCTCGAGGGGCTGAATGAGCCTCCTCCTGTTCCTGTGTAACAGGCTCGAGGGGCTGAATGAGCCTCCTCCTGTTCCTGTGTAACAGGCTCGAGGGGCTGAATGAGCCTCCTCCTGTTCCTGTGTAACAGGCTCGAGGGGCTGAATGGCCTCCTCCTGTTCCTGTGTAACAGGCTCGAGGGGCTGAATGGCCTCCTCCTGTTCCTGTGTAACAGGCTCGAGGGGCAGAATGGCCTCCTCCTGTTCCTGTGTAACAGGCTCGAGGGGCTGAATGGGCCTCCTCCTGTTCCTGTGTAATGGGCTCGAGGGGCTGAGGGGCTGAATGGCCTCCTCCTGTTCCTGTGCAACAGGCTCGAGGGGCTGAAAGGGCCTCCTCCTTTCCTGTGTAATGGGGTCGAGGGGCTGAACGGCCTCCTCCTGTTCCTGTGCAACAGGCTCGAGGGGCTGAATGGCCTCCTCCTGCTCCTGTGTAACAGACTCGAGGGGCTGAATGGGCCTCCTCCTTTTCCTGTGTAACAGTCTCGAGGGGCTGAATGGCCTCCTCCTGTTCCTGTGGAACAGACTCGAGGGGCTGAATGAGCCTCCTCCTGTTCCTGTGTAACAGGCTCGAGGGGGCTGAATGGGCCTCCTCCTGTTCCTGTGTAACAGGCTTGAGGGGCTGAATGGCCTCCTCCTGCTCCTGTGTAACAGACTCGAAGGGCTGAATGGGCCTCCTCCTGTTCCTGTGTAACAGGCTCGAGGGGCTGAATGGGCCTCCTCCTGTTCCTGTGTAACAGGCTCGAGGGGCTGAATGGGCCTCCTCCTGCTCCTGTGTAACAGACTCGAGGGGCTGAATGAGTCTCCTCCTGTTCCAGTGTAACAGGCTCGAGGTACTGAATGGTCTCCTCCTGTTCCAGTGTAACAGGCTCGAGGGGCTGAATGGCCTCCTCCTGCTCCTGTGTAACAGACTCGAGGGGCTGAATGGCCTCCTCCTGTTCCTGTGTAACAGGCTCGAGGGGCTGAACGGCCTCCTCCTGTTCCTGTGCAACAGGCTCGAGCGGCTGAATGGCCTCCTCCTGCTCCGTTGTAACAGACTCGAGGGGCTGAATGGGCCTCCTCCTGTTACTGTGTAACAGGCTTGAGGGGCTGAATGGCCTCCTCCTGCTCCTGTGTAACAGACTCGAGAGGCTGAATGAGCCTCCTCCTGTTCCTGTGTAACAGGCTCGAGGGGCTGAATGGGCCTCCTCCTGTTCCAGTGTAACAGGCTCGAGGGACTGAATGGTCTCCTCCTATCCCAGTGTAACAGGCTCGAGGGGCTGAATGGCCTCCTCCTGCTCCTGTGTAACAGACTCGAGGGGCTGATTGGGCCTCCTCCTGTTCCTGTGTAACAGACTCGAGGGGCTGAATGAGCCTCCTCCTGTTCCTGTGTAACAGGCTCGAGGGGGCTGAGTGGGCCTCCTCCTGTTCCCGTGTAACAGGCTCGAGAGGCTGAATGGGCCTCATCCTGTTCCTGTGTAACAGGCTCGAGGGACTGAATGGGCCTCCTCCTGTTGCTGTGTAACAGGCTCGAGGGACTGAATGGGCCTCCTCCTGTTCCTGTGTAACAGGCTCGAGGGGCTGAATGGGCCTCCTCCTGTTCCTGTGTAACAGGCTTGAGGAGGCTGAACAGCCTCCTCCTGTTCCTGTGTAACAGGCTCGAGGGGCTGAACGGCCTCCTCCTGTTCCTGTGTAACAGGCTCGAGGGGCTGAATGGTCTCCTCCTGTTCCTAATGTAACAGGCTCGAGGGGCTGAACGGCCTCCTCCTGTTCCCGTGTAACAGGCTCGAGGGGCTGAATGGACCTCCTCCTGTTCCTGTGTAACAGGCTCGAGCGCTGAATGTGCCTCCTCCTGTTCCTGTGTAACAGTCTCGAGGGGCTGAATGGGCCTCCTCCTGTTCCTGTGTAACAGGCTCGAGGGACTAAATGGGCCTCCTCCTGTTCCTGTGTAACAGGCTGGAGGGGCTGAATGGCCTCCTCCTGTTCCTGTGTAACAGGCTTGAGAGGCTGAATGGGCCTCCTCCTGTTCCCGTGTAACAGGCTCGAGAGGTTGAATGGGCCTCCTCCTGTTCCTGTGTAACAGGCTCGAGGGGCTGAATGGCCTCCTCCTGTTCCTGTGTAACAGGCTCGAGGGGCTGAATGGTCTCCTCCTGTTCCTGTATAACAGGCTCGAGGGGCTGAATGGGCCTCCTCTTGTTCCTGTGTAACAGGCTCGAGGGGCTGAATGGCCTCCTCCTGTTCCTGTGAAACAGGCTGGAGGGGCTGAATGGCCTCCTCCTGTTCCTGTGTAACTGGCTCGAGGGGATGAATGGGCCTCCTCCTGTTCCTGTGTAATGGGCTCGAGGGGCTGAATGGCCTCCTCTTGTTCCTGTGTAACAGGCTCGAGGGGCTGAACGGCCTCCTCCTGTTCCTGTGCAATAGACTCGAGGGGCTGAATGGCCTCCTCATGTTCCTGTGTAACAGGCTCGAGGGGCTGAATGGCCTCCTCCTGCTCCTGTGTAACAGACTCGAAGGGCTGAATGGGCCTCCTCCTGTTCCTGTGTAAAAGGCTCGAGGGGCTGAATGGGCCTCCTCCTGTTCCTGTGTAACAGGCTCGAGGGGCTGAATGGGCCTCCTCCTGTTCCTGTGTAACAGGTTCGAGGGGTTGAATGGCCTCCTCCTGTTCCTGTGTAACAGGCTCGAGGGGACTGAATGGGCCTCCTCCTGTTCCTGTGTAACAGGCTCGAGGGGCTGAATGGCCTCCTCCTGTTCCTGTGTAACAGGCTCGAGGGGCTGAATGGGCCTCCTCCTGTTCCCGTGTAACAGGCTCGAGAGGCTGAATGGGCCTCCTCATGTTACTGTGTAACAGACTCGAGGGGCTGAATGGCCTCCTCCTGTTCCTGTGTAACTGTCTCGTGGGGCTGAATGGCCTCCTCCTGTTCCTTTTTTACAGGCTCGAGGGGCTGAATGGGCCTCCTCCTGTTCCTGTGTAATGGGCTCGAGGGGCTGAACTGCCTCCTCCTGTTCCTGTGTAACAGGCTCGAGGGGCTGAATGGCCTCCTCCTGTTCCTGTGTAACAGGCTCGAGGGGCTGAATGGTCTCCTCCTGTTCCTGTATAACAGGCTCGAGGGGCTGAATGGGCCTCCTCTTGTTCCTGTGTAACAGGCTCGAGGGGCTGAATGGCCTCCTCCTGTTCCTGTGAAACAGGCTGGAGGGGCTGAATGGCCTCCTCCTGTTCCTGTGTAACTGGCTCGAGGGGATGAATGGGCCTCCTCCTGTTCCTGTGTAATGGGCTCGAGGGGCTGAATGGCCTCCTCCTGTTCCTGTGTAACAGGCTCGAGGGGCTGAACGGCCTCCTCCTGTTCCTGTGCAACAGACTCGAGGGGCTGAATGGCCTCCTCATGTTCCTGTGTAACAGGCTCGAGGGGCTGAATGGCCTCCTCCTGCTCCTGTGTAACAGACTCGAAGGGCTGAATGGGCCTCCTCCTGTTCCTGTGTAAAAGGCTCGAGGGGCTGAATGGGCCTCCTCCTGTTCCTGTGTAACAGGCTCGAGGGGCTGAATGGGCCTCCTCCTGTTCCTGTGTAACAGGTTCGAGGGGTTGAATGGCCTCCTCCTGTTCCTGTGTAACAGGCTCGAGGGGACTGAATGGGCCTCCTCCTGTTCCTGTGTAACAGGCTCGAGGGGCTGAATGGCCTCCTCCTGTTCCTGTGTAACAGGCTCGAGGGGCTGAATGGGCCTCCTCCTGTTCCCGTGTAACAGGCTCGAGAGGCTGAATGGGTCTCCTCCTGTTCCTGTGTAACAGGCTCGAGGGGCTGAATGGCCTCCTCCTGTTCCTGTGTAACAGGCTCGAGGGGCTAAATGGGCCTCCTCCTGTTCCCGTGTAACAGGCTCGAGGGGCTGAATGGGCCTCCTCATGTTACTGTGTAACAGACTCGAGGGGCTGAATGGCCTCCTCCTGTTCCTGTGTAACTGTCTCGTGGGGCTGAATGGCCTCCTCCTGTTCCTGTGTAACAGGCTCGAGGGGCTGAATGGGCCTCCTCCTGTTCCTGTGTAATGGGCTCGAGGGGCTGAACGGCCTCCTCCTGTTCCTGTGCAACAGGCTCGAGGGGCTGAATGGGCCTCCTCCTGTTCCTTTTTTACAGGCTCGAGGGGCTGAATGGGCCTCCTCCTGTTCCTGTGTAACTGGGCTCGAGGGGCTGAACTGCCTCCTCCTGTTCCTGTGTAACAGGCTCGAGGGGCTGAACGGCCTCCTCCTGTTCCTGTGTAATGGGCTCGAGGGGCTGAACGGCCTCCTCCTGTTCCTGTGCAACAGGCTCGAGGGGCTGAATGGGCCTCCTCCTGTTCCTTTTTTACAGGCTCGAGGGGCTGAATGGGCCTCCTCCTGTTCCTGTGTAATGGGCTCGAGGGGCTGAACTGCCTCCTCCTGTTCCTGTGTAACAGGCTCGAGGGGCTGAACGGCCTCCTCCTGTTCCTGTGCAACAGGCTCGAGGGGCTGAATGGCCTCCTCCTGTTCCTGTGTAACAGGCTCGAGGGGCTGAATGGCCTCCTCCTGCTCCTGTGTAACAGACTTGAGGGGCTGAATGGGCCTCCTCCTGTTCCAGTGTAACAGTCTCGAGGGGCTGAATGGCCTCCTCCTGTTCCTGTGTAACAGGCTCGAGGGGCTGAATGGCCTCCTCCTGCTCCTGTGTAACAGACTCGAGGGGCTGAATGAGCCTCCTCCTGTTCCTGTGTAACAGGCTCGAGGGGGCTGAATGGGCCTCCTCCTGTTCCTGTGTAACAGGCTTGAGGGGCTGAATGGCCTCCTCCTGCTCCTGTGTAACAGAATCGAGGGGCTGAATGGCCTCCTCCTGTTCCTGTGTAACAGGCTCGAGGGGCTGAATGGCCTCCTCCTGCTCCTGTGTAACAGACTCGAGGGGCTGAATGAGCCTCCTCCTGTTCCTGTGTAACAGGCTCGAGGGGGCTGAATGGGCCTCCTCCTGTTCCTGTGTAACAGGCTTGAGGGGCTGAATGGCCTCCTCCTGCTCCTGTGTAACAGACTCGAGGGGCTGAATGGGCCTCCTCCTGTTCCAGTGTAACAGGCTTGAGGGACTGAATGGCCTCCTCCTGTTCCCGTGTAACAGGCTCGAGAGGTTGAATGGGCCTCCTCCTGTTCCCGTGTAACAGGCTCGAGGGGCTGAATGGACCTCCTCCTATTCCTGTGTAACAGGCTCGAGCGCTGAATGTGCCTCCTCCTGTTCCTGTGTAACAGTCTCGAGGGGCTGAATGGCCTCCTCGTGTTCCTGTGTAACAGGCTCGAGGGGCTGAATGGCCTCCTCCTGTTCCAGTGTAACAGGCTTGAGGGACTGAATGGCCTCCTCCTGTTCCCGTGTAACAGGCTCGAGGGGCTGAATGGGCCTCCTCCTGTTCCAGTGTAACAGGCTTGAGGGACTGAATGGCCTCCTCCTGTTCCCGTGTCACAGGCTCGAGGGACTGAATGGCCTCCTCCTCTTCCTGTGTAACCGGCTCAAGGGGCTGAATGGGCCTCCTCCTGTTCCAGTGTAACAGGCTCGAGGGGCTGAATGGCCTCCTCCTGCTCTTGTGTAACAGACCGAGGGGCTGAATGGGCCTCCTCCTGTTCCTGTGTAACAGACTCGAGGGGCTGAATGAGCCTCCTCCTGTTCCTGTGTAACAGGCTCGAGGGGCTGAGTGGGCCTCCTCCTGTTCCCGTGTAACAGGCTCGAGAGGCTGAATGGGCCTCCTCCTGTTCCTGTGTAACAGTCTCGAGGGGCTGAATGGGCCTCCTCCTGTTCCTGTGTAACAGGCTCGAGGGACTGAATGGGCCTCCTCCTGTTCCTGTGTAACCGGCTCGAGGGGCTGAACGGCCTCCTCCTGTTCCTGTGTAACAGGCTCGAGGGGCTGAATGGCCTCCTCCTGTTCTTAATATAACAGGCTCGAGGGGCTGAACATCTCCTCCTGTTCCCGTGTAACAGGCTCGAGGGGCTGAATGGGCCTCCTCCTGTTCTTGTGTAACAGGCTCGAGCGCTGAATGTGCCTCTTCCTGTTCCTGTGTAACAGTCTCGAGGGGCTGAATGGGCCTCCTCCTGTTCCAGTGTAACAGGCTCGAGGGGCTGAATGGGCCTCCTCCTGTTCCTGTGTAACAGACTCGAGGGGCTGAATGGCCTCCTCCTGTTCCTGTGTAACAGTCTCGAGGGGCTGAATGGGCCTCCTCCTGTTCCCGTGTAACAGGCTCGAGAGGCTGAACGGGCCTCCTCATGTTACTGTGTAACAGACTCGAGGGGCTGAATGGCCTCCTCCTGTTCCTTTTTTACAGGCTCGAGGGGCTGAATGGGCCTCCTCCTGTTCCTGTGTAATGGGCTCGAGGGGCTGAACGGCCTCCTCCTGTTCCTGTGTAACAGGCTCGAGGGGCTGAACGGCCTCCTCCTGTTCCTGTGCAACAGGCTCGAGGGGCTGAATGGCCTCCTCCTGTTCCTGTGTAACAGGCTCGAGGGGCTGAATGGCCTCCTCCTGCTCCTGTGTAACAGACTTGAGGGGCTGAATGGGCCTCCTCCTGTTCCAGTGTAACAGTCTCGAGGGGCTGAATGGCCTCCTCCTGTTCCTGTGTAACAGGCTCGAGGGGCTGAATGGCCTCCTCCTGCTCCTGTGTAACAGACTCGAGGGGCTGAATGAGCCTCCTCCTGTTCCTGTGTAACAGGCTCGAGGGGGCTGAATGGGCCTCCTCCTGTTCCTGTGTAACAGGCTTGAGGGGCTGAATGGCCTCCTCCTGCTCCTGTGTAACAGACTCGAGAGGCTGAATGGGCCTCCTCCTGTTCCTGTGTAACAGGCTCGAGGGGCTGAATGGGCCTCCTCCTGTTCCAGTGTAACAGGCTTGAGGGACTGAATGGCCTCCTCCTGTTCCTGTGTAACAGGCTCGAGGGGCTGAATGGGCCTCCTCCTGTTCCTGTGTAACAGGCTCGAGGGGCTGAGTGGGCCTCCTCCTGTTCCCGTGTAACAGGCTCGAGAGGCTGAATGGGCCTCCTCCTGTTCCTGTGTAACAGTCTCGAGGGGCTGAATGGGCCTCCTCCTGTTCCTGTGTAACAGGCTCGAGGGGCTGAGTGGGCCTCCTCCTGTTCCCGTGTAACAGGCTCGAGAGGCTGAATGGGCCTCCTCCTGTTCCGTGTAACAGTCTCGAGGGGCTGAATGGGCCTCCTCCTGTTCCTGTGTAACAGGCTCGAGGGACTGAATGGGCCTCCTCCTGTTCCTGTGTAACCGGCTCGAGGGGCTGAACGGCCTCCTCCTGTTCCTGTGTAACAGGCTCGAGGGGCTGAATGGCCTCCTCCTGTTCTTAATATAACAGGCTCGAGGGGCTGAACATCTCCTCCTGTTCCCGTGTAACAGGCTCGAGGGGCTGAATGGACCTCCTCCTGTTCTTGTGTAACAGGCTCGAGCGCTGAATGTGCCTCCTCCTGTTCCTGTGTAACAGTCTCGAGGGGCTGAATGGGCCTCCTCCTGTTCCAGTGTAACAGGCTCGAGGGGCTGAATGGGCCTCCTCCTGTTCCTGTGTAACAGACTCGAGGGGCTGAATGGCCTCCTCCTGTTCCTGTGTAACAGTCTCGAGGGGCTGAATGGGCCTCCTCCTGTTCCTGTGTAACAGGCTCGAGAGACTGAATGGGCCTCCTCCTGTTCCTGTGTAACAGGCTCGAGGGGCTGAATGGCCTCCTCCTGTTCCTGTGTAACAGTCTCGAGGGGCTGAATGGGCCTCCTCCTGTTCCTGTGTAACAGGCTCGAGGGGCTGAATGGGCCTCCTCCTGTTCCCGTGTAACAGGCTCAAGAGGCTGAATGGGCCTCCTCATGTTACCTGTGTAACAGACTCGAGGGGCTGAATGGCCTCCTCCTGTTCCTGTGTAACTGTCTCGTGGGGCTGAATGGGCCTCCTCCTGTTCCTGTGTAACAGGCTTGAGGGACTGAATGGGCCTCCTCCTGTTCCTGTGTAACAGGCTCGAGGGGCTGAATGGCCTCCTCCTGTTCCTGTGTAACAAGCTCGAGGGGCTGAATGGCCTGCTCCTGTTCCTAATGTAACAGGCTCGAGGGGCTGAACGGCCTCCTCCTGTTCCTGTGCAACAGGCTCGAGGGGCTGAATGGCCTCCTCCTGTTCCCGTGTCACAGGCTCGAGGGGCTGAATGGACCTCCTCCTGTTCCTGTGTAACAGGCTCAAAGGGCTGAATGGCCTCCTCCTGTTCCTGTGTAACAGGCTCGAGGGGCTGAATGGACCTCCTCCTGTTCCTGTGTAACAGGCTCGAGGGGCTGAATGGGCCTCCTCCTGTTCCTGAGTAACAGGCTCGAGGGGCTGAATGGGCCTCCTCCTGTTCCTGTGTAACAGGCTCGAGGGGATGAATGGCCTCCTCCTGTTCCTGTGTAACAGGCTCGAGGGGCTGAATGGACCTCCTCCTGTTCCTCTGTAACAGGCTCGAGGGGCTGAATGGGCCTCCTCCTGTTCCTGTGTAACAGGCTCGAGGGGATGAATGGCCTCCTCCTGTTCCTGTGTAACAGGCTCGAGGGACTGAATGGGCCTCCTCCTGTTCCTGTGTAACAGGTTCGAGGGGCTGAATGGCCTCCTCCTGTTCCTGTGTAACAGGCTCGAGGGGCTGAATGGCCTCCTCCTGTTCCTATGTTCCGATGAGAGAGAAGGAGAGAAAGAGTCAGATAGACAGCGAGAGACAGACAGAGAGAGAGAGACAGAGAGAAACAGAGTGAGGGAGACAGAGACAGAGAGAGACAGAGAGAGAGAGACAGAGTGAGGAAGAGAGAGAACGCCGTTACCCAGTAAACATCACCATGTGTCGCAGAGATAACTCTGGTTTGGGGAGGGGCTGATGGTCCTTCTCGAGCAGAATAGAAAAACCTGCGACGAGAGGTAACCAACTTCACCCCGATTCTCCCCAAACTCCTCACAGGCCCTTCCCCTGGTGTCCCTGCACCGTGGGGCCTCAGGCCTTCCCCTGGTGTCCTGCACCGTGGGGCCTCGCCCCTCTCCCCTGCACCGTGCGGCCTCAGCCCTTCCCCAGGTATCCTGCACCGTGGGGCCTCGGCCCACTCTCCTGCACCGTGGGGCCTCGGCCCACTCTCCTGCACCGTGGGGCCTCGGCCCAACCCCTGCACCGTGGGGCCTTGGCCCAACCCCTGCACCGTGGGGCCTCAGCCCACTCTCCTGCACCGTGGGGCCTCGGCCCAACCCCTGCACCGTGGGGCCTTGGCCCAACCCCTGCACCGTGGGGCCTCAGCCCACTCTCCTGCACCGTGGGGCCTCGGCCCTCTCCCCTGCACCGTGGGGCCTCAGCCCTCTCCCAGCACCGTGGGGCCTCGGCCCTTCCCCTGCACCGTGGGGCCTCAGCCCAACCCCTCCACCGTGGGGCCTCGGCCCTTCCCCTGCACCATGGGGCCTCATCCCTCTCCCCTGCACCGTGGGGCCTCGTCCCTCTCCCCTGCACCATGGGGCCTCGTCCCTCTCCCCTGCACCATGGGGCCTCATCCCCCTCCCCTGCACCGTGGGGCCTCATCCCTCTCCCCTGCACCGTGGGGCCTCGACCCTTCCCCTGCACCGTGGGGCCTCGACCCTTCCCCTGCACCGTGGGGCCTCGGCCCTTCCCCTGCACCGTGGGGCCTCGGCCCTTCCCCTGCACCGTGGGGCCTCAGCCCTTCCCCTGCACCGTGGGGCCTCGACCCTCCCCCCTGCACCGTGGGACCTCGGCCCTCTCCCCTGCACCGTGGGGCCTTGGCCCTCTCCCCTGCACCGTGGGGCCTTGGCCCTCGCCCCTGCACCGTGGGACCTTGGCCCTCTCCCCTGCACCGTGGGGCCTCGGCCCTCTCCCCTGCACCGTGGGACCTTGGCCCTCTCCCCTGCACCGTGGGGCCTCGTCCCATCCCCTGCACTGTGGGGCCTCGTCCCTCTCCCCTGCACCGTGGGGCCTCGTCCCATCCCCTGCACCGTGGGACCTTGGCCCTCGCCCCTGGGCCACTCACCTGCTTTGGGATAAGTGGCGATGAGTAGGTCGTCGGACTTTGCCTGGAAGAGTTCCACCTTGGCCCAGTTGTCTGCCACCCAGTCAGGCATGGGCACACCTTGGACATCTTTAACCTGCGGTCGAGTAATTTTGAACTCCAGGGGCTCAGGGTGATAATTCAGCGACATCTTCAGTCTGCTGAACCTGTGTATCCAGATCATAGAATCAGAGAAAGTTACAGCATGGAAGGAGGCCATTTCGGCCCATCGTGTCCGCGCCGGCCAACAACGAGCTATCCAGCCTAATGCCACTTCCCAGCTCTTGGTCCGTAGACCTGCAGGTTACAGCATCCCAAGTGCACATCCAAGTACTTTTTAAATGTGGTTAGGGTTCCTGCCTCTACCACCCTTTCAGGCAGTGAGTTCCAGACCCCCACCACCCTCTTGGTGAAGAAATTTCCCCTCAAATCTCCTCTAAACCTTCAACCAATTCTTTAAATCTGTGCCCCCAGGTTTTTGACCCCTCTGCTAAGGGAAATAGGTCCTTTCTATCCACTTTATCTAGGCCCCTCATAATTTTATACACCTCAATATGGTCTCCCCTCAGCCTCCTCTGTTCCAAGGAAAACAAACCCAGCCTATCCAGTCTTTCCTCATAGCTAAGATTCTCTACTCCCGGCAACATCCTTGTAAATCTCCTCTGTACCCTCTCTAGTGCAATCACATCTTTCCTGTAATGTGGTGACCAGATGTTAAAGGACTTCTAAGTTCAAGTGTCCAGAGACACATCTGCTCCTCCCTTTGTCCACTGACCCTCGTCCAAAGGGACCGAGAGGCTCCTGTCTCCCTCAGTGCCCACTGACCATCGTCCAAAGGGACCGAGAGGCTCCTGTCTCCCTCAGTGCCCACTGACCCTCGCCCACAGGGACCGAGAGGCTCCTGTCTCCCTCAGTGCCCACTGACCCTCGCCCACAGGGACCGAGAGGCTCCTGTCTCCCTCAGTGCCCACTGACCCTCACCCACAGGGACCGAGAGGCTCCTGTTTCCCTCAGTACCCACTGACCCTTGCCCACACGGACTGAGAGGCTCCTGTCTCCCTCAGTACCCACTGACCCTCACCCACAGGGACCGAGAGGCTCCTGTCTCCCTCAGTACCCATTGACCCTCGCCCACAGGGACCGAGAGGCTCCTGTCTCCCTCAGTACCCACTGACCCTCGCCCACAGGGACCGAGAGGCTCCTGTCTCCCTCAGTGCCCACTGACCCTCGCCCACAGGGACCGAGAGGCTCCCGTCTCCCTCAGTGCCCACTGACCCTCACCCACAGGGACCGAGAGGCTCCTGTCTCCCTCAGTACCAACTGACCCTCGCCCACAGGGACCGAGGGGCTCCTGTCTCCCTCAGTACCCACTGACTCTCGCCCACAGGGACCGAGAGGCTCCTGTCTCCCTCAGTACCCATTGACCCTCATCCACAGTGACCGAGAGGCTCCTGTCTCCCTCAGTACCCACTGACTCTCGCCCACAGGGACCGAGAGGCTCCTGTCTCCCTCAGTACCCATTGACCCTCATCCACAGTGACCGAGAGGCTCCTGTCCCCCTCAGTACAGAGCAGGAAAGGCCCAGGCTCCGTCCCCCGACTTGTGCTGTGTTGGTCAATCTCACACCCGGTTTGGTGCTGATCCCGTATCACACACACACACACACACACACACACTCACACTCACACTCACACTCACACACACTCACACACACACACACTCACTCTCACACTCACTCTCACACTCACACTCACACTCACACTCACACTCACACACACACACACTCTCACTCTCACACTCACTCTGACACTCACACTCACACTCTCACTCTCACACTCACACTCACACTCACTCTGACACTCACACTCACACTCTCACTCTCACACTCTCACTCTCACTCTCACTGTCACACTTACACTCACACTCACACTCACACTCACACACACTCACACACACACTCTCACACTCACACACTCTCACACACTCTCACACACACACTCTCACTCACACTCTCACTCACTCTCACTCTCACTCTCTCACTCACACTCACTCTCACTCTCACACTCTCACTCACTCTCACTCTCTCACACACACACTCTCACACTCACACTCTCACACTCTCACTCTCACACTCACACACACTCACACTCACACTCACACTCACACTCACACTCACACTCACACACACACTCTCACTCTCACACTCACACTCACTCTCACTCTCACTCTCACACACACACTCTCACTCTCACTCTCACACTCTCACTCACTCTCACTCTCTCACACACACACTCTCACTCTCACACTCACACTCTCACTCTCAGTCTCACACTCACACTCTCACTCTCACACTCACACTCACTCACACTCACTCACACTCACACACACTCACACTCACACACACACTCTCACACTCGCACTCACACTCTCACTCTCACACTCTCACTCTCACTCTCACTCTCACTCTCACACTTACACTCACACACACTCACACTCACACTCACACACACACTCACACTCACACACACTCACACTCACTCTCACACTCACACACACACTCTCACACTCACACACACACTCTCACACACTCTTACACACACACTCTCACTCTCACTCTCACTCTCACTCTCACTCTCTCACTCACACTCACTCTCACTCTCACTCTCTCACTCACTCACTCACAGCAGGAAAGGACTGGGTTCCATCCCCGGTTTGCCTGTGGGTGGGTCGAGAGAGGGAGAGAGATTCCTTGGGCCCCTTACCAAGTTGAGTTGCAGTCAGCGTCTGTCTTGGAGCTGAGAGTTTGAAGGCTTGTGGGCTTGTTTTTCCTGTTGGGCAGCATTCCAATCAAAACTCACGTGACATCTGGATTTGTTCGAGACGGTAGCAGAACATAATGAGCCGGAAGGGGGCATGCGGGAGAATCCAGGGTTCCGAGGATCATATCCCGGGGTCTTTGGCTGCCAACCATCCAGATGTAAATAAAGTCAGCGCGAGGTGAACTCTGCACTCTCTCTGCTTACCAGTGAGTCGAATGACTAACATTCAAGGAAATAATGCATAATTTGCAACAAACCCAAAAGGAAAAGTGATCCAACCATGGCTAACAAAAGAAATTAAAGCTAGTATTAGGTCAAAGGAGGAAGCTTATAAAGTTGCCAGAAAAAGCGGTCAGCCTGAGGATTAGGATCTTTTTCGAAATCAGCAAAGTGGGACCAAGTCTAGAACCAGGGGCCATCAAGCCCTGTCTATTCTAATCCCATTTTCCAGCACTTGGTCCGTAGCCTTGTATGCTATGGCGTTTCAAGTACTCATCTAAATGCTTCTTGAATGTTGTGAGGGTTCCTGCCTCGACCACCCTTTCAGGCAGTGAGTTCCAGATTCCAACCACCCTCTGGGTGAAAAAGTTTTTCCTCAAATCCCCTCTAAACCTCCTGCCCCTTACCTTGAAACTATGCCCCCTGGTTATTGACCCCTCTACTAAGGGGAAAAGTTCCTTTCTATCTACCCTATCTATGCCTCTCATAATTTTGTACACCTCAATCAGGTCCCCCCTCAGCCTTCTCTGCTCTAAGGAAAACAACCCCAGCCTGTCCAGTCTCTCTTCATAGCTGAAGCGCTCCAGCCCAGGTAACATCCTGGTGAATCTCCTCTGCACCCTCTCCAATGCAATCACATCCTTCCTATAGTGTGGTGACCAGAACTGCACACAATATTCCAGCTGTGGCGTAACTAGCATTTTGTACAGCTCCATCATAACCCTCCTGCTCTTATATTCTATGCCTCGGCTAATGAAGGCAAGCATCCCATATGCCTTTTTAACCACCTTATCTACCTGTCCTGCTGCCTTCAGGGATCTATGTACATGCACACCAAGGTCCCTCTGATCCTCTGTCCTTCCTAGGGTCCTACCACTCATTGTGTATTCCCTTGCCTTGTTAGTCCTCCCAAAATGCATCACCTCACACTTTTCAGGGTTAAATTCCATTTGCCACTGTTCTGCCCATCTGACCAACCCGTCTATATCGTCCTGTAGCCTGAGGCTTCCCTCCTCGCTATTTACCACCCCACCAATTTTTGTGTTATCTGCAAACTTACTGATCATACCTCCTGCATTCATATCTAAATCATTAATGTACACTACAAACAGCAAAGGACCCAGCACCGATCCCTGTGGTACACCACTGGACACAGGCTTCCAGTCACAAAAACAACCTTCGACCATCACCCTCTGCCTCCTGCAATGTCCCAAATTGCCCTGGATCCCATGGGCTTTTACCTTCTTGACCAGTCTCCCATGCGGGACTTTGTCAAAAGCCTTACTGAAGTCCAGGTAGACCACATCAACTGCACTACCCTCATCCACACACCTAGTCACCCCCTCGAAAAATACAATCAAATTGGTCAGACATGATCTCCCCCTGACAAAGCCAAGCTGACTATCCTTGATTAATCCTTGCCTCTCCAAGTGGAGACTAATTCTGTCCCTCAGAATTTTTTCCAATAATTTCCCTACCACTGATGTTAGGCTCACTGGCCTGTAATTCCCTGGTTTATCCCTACTACCCTTCTTGAATAATGATACTACGTTAGCTATTCTCCAGTCCTCTGGCACCTCCCCTGTGGCCAGAGAGGTTCTGAAAATTTGTGTCAGAGCCCCTGCAATCTCCTCCCTTGCCTCACACAGCAGCCTGGGATATATCTCGTCTGGGCCTGGGGATTTATCCACTTTTAAGCCCGCTAAAACCGCTAGTACCTCCTCCCTCTCAATACTAATTTGTTCAAGTATATCACAATCCCCCTGCCTGATTTCTATGCCGACATCGTCCTTCTCCATAGTGAACACAGATGCAAAATATTCATTTAAAACCCCACCTACATCTTCTGGCTCTACACACAGATTGTCACTTTCGTCCCTAATGGGCCCTACTCTTTCCCTGGTTATCCTTTTGCCCTTAATATACTTATAAAACACCTTGGGATTTTCCTTTATTTTGCCCGCCAGTGTTTTTTCATGCCCCCTCGTCGCTCTGCTACTTTCTTATTTAAGTACCCCCCTGCACTTTCTATACTCCTCTGGGGCTTCCACTGTTTTTAGTCCTTTGTATCTGCCAAAAGCCTCCCTTTTTTTCCTAATCCATTCTCGTATATCCCTTGACATCCAGGGTTCCCTGGGCTTGTTGGTCCCACCCTTGACCTTTACGGGAACATGTTGCCGTTGCACTCTCTCTATTTCCTTTCTGAAAGACTCCCACTGCTCTGATGTGGATTTTCTTACAAGTAGCTGATCCCAGTCCACTTTGGCCAGATCCTGCCTTATCATATTAAAATTGGCCTTCCCCCAATTTAGAACCTTTATCTCCGGTCCAGCTTTGTCCTTTTCCATGACTACCTTAAATCTCACCGAATTATGGTCACTGTCAACAAAATGCTCTCCTACTAACACTTCTACCACTTGCCCGGCTACATTCCCTAGAATTAGGTCCAGTACCACCCCCACTCTTGTAGGACTTTCTACATGCTGGCTCAAAAAGCTCTCCTGGATGCACTTTAAGAATTCCGCACCCTCTAAGCCTTTCACACTCTGACTATCCCAGTTAATATTGGGGAAGTTGAAATCCCCTACTATTATTACCCTATTATTTCTACACTTCTCTGAGATTTGCCTACATATCTGTTCCTCTATCTTCCCCTGACTGTTTGGGGGCCTATAGTACACTCCCAGCAAAGTGCTTGCCCCCTTTTTGTTTTTAAGTTCTACCCATATGGCCTCATTAGAGGAACCTGCTAAGATATCATCCCTCCTTACAGCAGTAATTGACTCCTTGATTAATATTGCGACACCCCCTCCTCTTTTACACCCCCTCTGTCTCGCCTGAAGATTCTATACCCCGGAATATTGAGCTGCCAGTCCTGCCCCTCCCTCAACCATGTCTCTGTGATAGCAACAATATCATACTCCCATGTGTTCTTCAACACCTTCAATTCATCTGCCTTACTCGCAAGACTCCTTGCATTAAAATAAATGCCATCCAGCCTTGTCATACTCCTTTGTGCCGTTACATATTTGCTCTGCCTTCCAGGCTGACTTGTTTTTTCCTCTATATTTGGCTGTGCATCACCCCCTACTATAGCTCCACTCAGTATCCCATCCCTCTGCCAAGTTAGTTTAAACCCCCCCCAACAGTACTAGCAAACCTCCCCGCAAGGATGTTGGTCCCGTTCCGGTTCAGGTGCAACCCGTCCGACTTGTACAGGTCCCACCTTCCCCAGAAGCAGACCCAGTGATCCAGGAAACTAGAGCCCTCCCTCCTGCACCAACTCTTTAGCCACGCATTCATCTGCTCTATCCTCCTATTCCTATACTCACTAGCACGTGGCACCGGGAGTAATCCAGAGATTACAACCTTTGAGGTCCTGCTTTTTAATCTGCTACCTAGCTCCCTAAATTCTTGTTGCAGGACCTCATCCCTCTTTCTACCCATGTCGTTGGTACCAATGTGAACCACGACCTCTGACTGTTCGCCCTCCCCCTTCAGAATGCCCTGCAGCCGTTCAGTGACATCCTTGACCCTGGCACCAGGGAGGCAACATACCATCCTGGAGTCACGTCTGCGGCCACAGAAACGTCTATCTGTTCCCCTTATGATAGAATCCCCTATCACTATTGCTCTCCCACTCTTTTTCCTCCCCTCCTGTGCAGCTGAGCCAGTCGTAGTGCCACGGACTTGGCTCTTGCTGCATTCCCCTGAGCAACCATCTCCCCCATCAGTCTCCAAAACAGAAAATCTGTTGGAGAGGGAGATGGGCCCAGGGGACTTCTGCACTACCTTCCTAGTTCTTTTACTCTGGTGGTCACCCATTCCCTGTCTGCCTGTTCACTCTTTACCTGCGGTGTGACCACATTGTTAAACGTGCTATCCATGAAGATCTCAGCTTTGCGGATGCTCCACAGTGACTCCAGCCACAGCTCCAGCTCCGAAACGCGGATTTCGAGTAGCTGCAGCTGGAGACACTTCCTGCACATGTGTTCACCCTGGACACCTAAAGTGTCCCTGACTTCCAACATAGCACAGGAGGAGCACTCCACGCTGCCAAGTCAAAGTTGCCAGAAAAAACAGTCAGCCTGAGGATTGGGATCTTTTTAGAAATCAGCAAAGGGAGACCAAGAAATTGATAAAGAAAGGGAGTGTTTGATGGGGGCAGTGTAGAGGGAGCTTTACTCTGTATCTAACCCGTGCTGTACCTGCCCTGGGAGTGTTTGATGGGGGCAGTGTAGAGGGAGCTTAACTCTGTATCTAACCCGTGCTGTACCTGCCCTGGGAGTGTTTGATGGGACAGTGTAGAGGGAGCTTTAGTCTCTATCTAACCTGTGCTGTACCTGCCCTGGGAGTGTTTGATGGGACAGTGTAGAGGGAGCTTTAGTCTCTATCTAACCTGTGCTGTACCTGCCCTGGGAGTGTTTGATGGGACAGTGTAGAGGGAGCTTTACTCTGTATCTAACCCGTGCTGTACCTGCCCTGGGAGTGTTTGATGGGGGCAGTGTAGAGGGAGCTTAACTCTGTATCTAACCCGTGCTGTACCTGCCCTGGGAGTGTTTGATGGGACAGTGTAGAGGGAGCTTTACTCTGTATCTAACCCCGTGCTGTACCTGCCCTGGGAGTGTTTGATGGGACAGTGTAGAGGCAGCTTTACTCCGTATCTAACCTGTGCTGTACCTGCCCTGGGAGTGTTTGATGGGGACAGTGTACAGGGAGCTTTACTCTGTATCTAACCCGTGCTGTACCTGCCCTAGGAGTGTTTGATGGGACAGTGTGGAGGGAGCTTTACTCTGTATCTAACCCCGTGCTGTACCTGCCCTGGGAGTGTTTGATGGGACAGTGTAGAGGGAGCTTTACTCTGTATCTAACTCCGTGCTGTACCTGCCCTGGGAGTGTTTGATGGGACAGTGTAGAGGGAGCTTTACTCTGTATCTAACCCCGTGCTGTACCTGCCCTGGGAGTGTTTGATGGGACAGTGTAGAGGGAGCTTTACTCTGTATCTAACCCGTGCTGTACCTGCCCTGGGAGTGTTTGACGGGGACAGTCTAGTGGGAGCTTTACTGGGTACCTAACCCGTGCTGGCTGTGTTTGATCTGAAGGCAATGATTCAGACTGAATCTGGAGGCAGCGACAGTGGTAAATACGACATTTTGTGAAGCGATTGAGAACCCCTTTCCCTTACCCACTTTACCATCCTCCAGATCTCACTCTCACATGCCCCTCTGACTCAGAGGTCTGTTGGGTTGCTGCCCCAGCCTCCAGTCCCAGCCTCCCAGCCGGAAGCCAGTCGTCCGCGATGTTCGACTGCAGGAGTCATGCAGAGAATCTCATGCCTCCCCGACGCCCGGACCCTTGCCAGCAGGACTCGGCCTCTAATTTCAGAGTGGTATCCCCATTGGAGGCGCTGTGTAGAGTGCCGTCTTGACACAACAAATCCTGTTGGCTATGTATTACAAAGGGGGAGATGGAAATGGAACTGGCAAGGGATATCAAAGTCAATTCGAAGAATATTTGCATGACTTTAGCATAAAGAGGGTGGTCAGGACGGAGCAATGTTGACCCCTTAAAAACTGTAAGTGGTGATATGATCAATGACAATGGGGAAATGGCGCACGTGTTGAATAATTACCTTGCGTCAGTATTTATAGTTGAAGAAGTGGATAGCACGCCCTGAAATCCCAAAGAAGGCAAATAGTATGTCGGCCTTCATAGCGAGAGGATTCGTGTACAGGAACAAGGATGTCTTGCTGCAGTTGTACAAGGCCTTGGTGAGACCACACCTTGAGTACTGTGTGCAGTTTTGGTCGCCTTATCTGAGGAAGGATGTTCTTGCCATGGAAGGAGTTCAGCGAAGATTCACAAGGCTGATACCCGGGATGGCAGGAATGACGTATGAAGAGAGATTGGGTCGATTGGGCTTGTATTCGCTGGAGTTTAGAAGAATGAGAGGGGATCTCATTGAAACTTATAAAATTCTGACAGGACAGGACAAACTAGATGCAGGAAGGATGTTCCCGATGGTCGGGGGAGTCCAGAACTAGGGGTCACAGTCTAAGGATAAGGGGTAAGCCATTTAGGACAGAGATGAGGAGGAATTTCTTCACCCAGAGAGTGGTGAACCTGTGGAATTCTCTACCACAGAAGGCAGTAGAGGCCAATTCATTAAATATATTCAAGAAGGAGTTAGATATATTTCTTAAGGCTAAAGGGATCAAGGGATATGGGGAGAAAGCAGGGACAGGGTACTGAATTTGTATGATCAGCCATGATCGCATTGAATGGCGGAGCAGGCTTGAGGGGCCGAATGGCCTACTCCTGCTCCTATCTTCTATGATTGAATCAGGGACAGGGACTCAATAAAATTAAGGTAGGTAAAATAACAGTAATGAAGAAAATCATGGGACTGAAGAGTGATAAATCCCCAGGACCAGATGGTTTCCATCCCAGGAGTTTAAAGGAAGTAGGTGAGCACATTGTAGATGTCCTAACTATAATCTTCCAAAGTTCTCTCAATTCAGGAACCATTCCTTTAGATTGGAAAATTGCGCACGTCACTCCGCTATTTAAGAATGGCGAGAGAGGGAAAGCAGGAATTATAGACCAGTTAGCCTAACATCTGTTGTCGGGAAATTGCTAGAGTCTATAATTAAGGATCGGGTGACTGAACACCTCGAAAATTTTCAGCTGATCGGAGAGAGCCAGCATGGATTTGTGAAAGGCAGGTCATGTTTGATGAACCTGATCTATCTCAATACCATATTCCCACTCTCTCCCCATACCTCTTGATGCCTTTTGTGTCTAGAAATCTATCTATCTCCTCTTAAATATATTCAGTGACTTGGCCTCCACAGCCCTCTGGGGTAGAGAATTCCACAGGTTCACCACCCTCTGAGTGAAGAAATTTCTCCTCATCTCAGTCCTAAATGTCCTACCCCCGTATCCTGAGACTGTGACCCCTCGTTCTAGACCTCCCCCCCAGCCAGGGGAAACATCCTCCCTGCATCCAGTCTGTCTAGCCCTGTCAGAATTTTATACGTTTCAATGAGATCCCCTCTCATTCTTCTAAACTCTAGTGAATACAGGCCTAGTCGACCCAATCTCTCCTCAGACGACAGTCCTGCCATCCCAGGAATCAGTCTGGTGAACCTTCGCTGCACTCCCTCAATGGCAAGTATATCCTTTCTTAGGTAAGGAGACCAAAACTGCACACAGTACTCCAGGTGTGGTCTCACCAAGGCCCTGTATAACTGTAGTGAGACATCCTTGCTCCTGTACTCAAATCCTCTTGCAATGAAGGCCAACAGACCATCCGCCTTCCTTCCACAACAGGTGGGGAAAGTGCTGACTGTGAACCAGAGCGAAAGACATGTTCATCAGACTAACCGCAACATCCTGGTAAGCAAGCAATGGAATGCGATAACCAGGAACCAGCTTGTGAGCAACGAGAGGGGGGCCATTTTGTTAATGGGGGCGCGTTGGAGGCGGGGCTGCTGCTTGGCGGGTCGATGTCCCGCCTCCATCGATTTCTGGCCAACCCACGCTATTTTCCCTTGTTTGACCTTGTTCAGCCCGCCCAGCGGGCGTAGCGGGCCAATTAAGGGGAAAACCGGTTGCAGAGAACGTCAACGTATGACGTTTCATCTGTCAAACATTTTTGACAGATGAATTGTCATCGTTTGACCGCTCTGTGAAGCTGTCAAACACTGACATTCTCTGTAGTTTGATGAGGTCTTGAATTCAGGACCTCATCAAACTTCTTTCTTTTACAGAAATGAGATGGTTGTTGCATCGGAGAACGCAACGGCCATCTGTCATCTCCAACGCAGAGGTCCGAGACTCTCCGCATACCCACCGACTGAAGCCTGCAGGAAGAAACAAAGGTAAGTACACTTTTACTAACACTTTGCACTTACCTCAGATACTCACCTCTACACTCTTGCACCCATCACTTACCTTCACACCACACTTTTGCACCCCTCCGACCCCCGCAGACCTAGTACTCGCTGAGCTGACCCTGGCGGGGTTCGGAGCCTACGGGAAGCCCGCACTTGTGAGGGCAAAAAGGGGATAATCCTATTTTCTGCCTGTTAACTACCTGTTAACAGGCTTTAATCCCTTCCCGCCTCCAAGGAGACGGGACCCGGCGCGGGACGGCTGCCCACCTCCCGGGAAGATGGCACGGAGGCAGTCCCGCCTCCATACCCGCCTCCCCAGGGCTGGCAAAATCGCCCCCCAAGGTCTTGAAAACTGGTGAAGTCCTCACGGCTGTGTAGGTTCAATTCCTCCCCCCCACAACAGTAAAAATATTGGACTATGAAAGAAAAAAAAACCCAGCAGCGCACAGCCCGCAACAAGAGCCGGGCAATAAAGGGTTAATTCAAACCATTGCAGCCGAAACTACGAACCTTCAAGAGACTGGGGGGGAAAAATTCAGTTGGTTGCGCCTCCCGTTAGCGCCTTAAGAGGGCGCTAATGGGGCGCAAAGCATCTAGCGCCCGGGCGCGGCGAAGTTTGCGCCGCTCGCGAAATTAACTAGACATTTTGCGGCGGTGCTAAACACTACTGCCACGATCTCCTGCGCCGGCAGATCATGACGTCACTCGAGTGCGCAACGCCCCGGTATCGCCCCGGAGCGGATATTGAGTGGCGCCCCCTGCCTTACCACCTGACGCTAGCAACGACAGGTTGAGGGGAGCGTTCTGCAGTCATGAAGGGAAAGGGGGAGCGCTATTTAAAGGTGACCGCTTCCTGCCTTTTATTGTTGGTGCCATTTTTGAACTACGCATTCTGAGAGAGAGAGGCAGAGACTTCTGGAGAGATTCAACGTTGTGTGAAGGAGTTTTGGGTACTGAGCAGCACTTTGCAGGTTCATTTTGATTTGCCATTCCTTGTATCGATTTAGCAGAGACTGTGGGGGCTGCACTCTGAGCTCTTGGCCTGGTACTCACCATTGTTCTTTGCAGCACATTTGATGTGCAGGTCTCTCCAGGCCGAGATTCAAGGCTGCAATGAGCAGGATGTGGATGGAAAGCAAGATTAACCATCCCCTTTAAGAACTGGCCCGTGCCATTGTGTGTGTGTTCCATTGCTGACTGACATCACATGAGCTTCGCCAGCGCTCTGAGGTAGCGCCTCGCTCCTCGGCCTTTGCGCCTTAAGACAGGTGTGAAGCGCCTGATATAGCACTGCAATCACCTCCAGGGGCGATAAAAGTGAAGTTTGCAGTCGGTGGCGATAATTAGCACCAGGCGCTAATCTTTGCGCCTGGCCGATAATTGCGCCCCAAATGGGACGATACTGAATTTCTCCCCCTGGATCACAGACAATCTAATATACGAATCTCAAGGGAAGAGACAAGAACATTCGCAAGTTCATGTACCTTAAGGGGTTACATTGTCCGCCTTAGACTGTGGCCCCCGAATAACTAGTTTCAGTGCAGGCCTAGACAATGGCCCGGGCCTCGAACCTTTTGAATACGAATGCTAACCGAAACCAACAACTTCGCACATGCAGTCACTTTTTGGGAGGGTTGCATTGTCCGAAAGATATTTCTAAATCAATGGACAATACCAGGAACAATTCACACATTTTGATATGGCCCATCGCAATGCTCAGAGTGGGGGACAGGAAATACTGAAGGTTGGTTTTGGTTGACAGTAAAGATCGCTTCGAAGGCAGGTGGTGTGTGGGGGAAGCCGAGGGCAGAACAGCGAACAGAAAGATTCGGGCCGACAATCAACTCCAAGTGACAGCCGATCGGGAGTGGCGATTGTGTGTTTTAGCCAAATCATAGAGGGGGCTTTTATGATTGAGTCTGAGTAAGTTTGTAAGCTTCCATCAGATCACAATAAGGGTTTTGTGATTGAGTCTGGGTAAGTTTGTAAGCTTCCATCAGATCACAATAAGGGTTTTGTGATTGAGTCTGGGTAACTTTATATCTAACAGTCAAATCACGGACGGGTTTAACTGTGTCATATTGTGTGGATGCAAATGACCCTTGCGTAGGGGTTTGTATTTTGGGGCTGTTAGCCTGATATAAATCGTAGGGATTTATACTGGGGAATTAATTGTGTGTGTGTGTTCAATAAACCAACGAATCAAAGGTTGAGCCAAAAATGCAGGTACAGCAGGCGGTGAAGAAGGCAAATGGTATGTTGGCCTTCATAGCGAGAGGGTTCGAGTACAGGAGCAAGGTTGTCTTGCTGCAGTTGTACAGGGCCTTGGTGAGACCACACCTTGAGTATTGTGTGCAGTTTTGGTCGCCTTATCTGAAGAAGGATGTTCTTGCCATGGAGGGAGTGCAGCGAAGATTCACCAGACTGATACCTGGGATGGCAGGAATGACGTATGAGGAGAGATTGGGTCGATTGGGCTCGTATTCGCTGGAGTTTAGAAGAATGAGAGGGGATCTCATTGAAACTTATAAAATTCTAACAGGACTAGACAGACTAGATGCAGGAAGGATGTTCCCGATGGCGGGGGAGTCCAGAACCAAGGGTCACAGTCTAAGGATAAGGGGTAAGCCATTTAGGACTGAGATGAGGAGGAATTTCTTCACCCAGAGAGTGGTGAACCTGTGGAATTCTCTACCACAGAAGGCAGTTGAGGCCAATTCATTAAATATATTCAAGAAGGAGATCGATATATTTCTTAAGGCTAAAGGGATCAAGGGATATGGGGAGAAAGCAGGACAGGGTACTGAATTTGGATGATCAGCCATGATCTCATTGAATGGCGGAGCAGGCTCGAGGGGCCGAATGGCCTACTCCTGCTCCTATCTTCTATGTTTCTATGTAAACCTGAGCTGTGTGTATTTTGTTCTTATAAATCCTGACGTCCAAGAGCTGTGTGTAATGCGTGGACCGGTATCGGAGCAAACCCCTTACAGATGGGACTGCAACTGATAAGAACTGGTAAGGTCCTCACGGCTGAGGGCAAATTCCAGGCGGATTTGTAAATGTACGCACGCAACAGAACCAAACGAACTCTCTGGGCGCGCCTTGGCCTTTGTGCGCCAAGAGCTGTATTTAAACAGCCCAAAGTTCTGCTGATAACTGGCTGATCTTGACAGACAGAAGGAGCAGGAGGTGGGGGAGCGAACACTCCTCTCACAGACAACCAGGCGAAGACCGACCGGACTGCTGATAGTGAGGATACACACGACAGTCTGAGGAACTAAGGGGACTAGTAAGAAACACTGTTCGGGATTCGCGCTTGACGAACCGTAGGTGTGTGTTTAATAAAGGAACGACCTGATTTAAGGAAGCATATACTTGCATTGGAGGCAGTTCAGAGACGATTCACTCGGTTAATTCCAGAGATGAGGGGGTTGACTTATGAGGAAAGGTTGAGCAGGCTGGGCCTATACTCATTGGAATTTAGAAGTATGATAGGTGATCTTATCGAAACATATAAGATACTGAGGGGGCTCGACAGGGTAGATGCAGAGAGGATGTTTCCCCTCGTGGGGAAATCTAGAACTCGGAGGCACAGTCTCAGAATAAAGGGTCGCCCTTTTAGAACTGAGATGAGGAGGAATTTCTTCTCTCAGAGGGTCGTAAATCTGTGGAATTCTCTGCCCCAGAGAGCTGTGGAGGCTGGGTCATTAAATACATTTAAGGTGGAGATAGACAGATTTTTGCAAGATAAGGGAGTGAAGGGTTATGGGGAGGGGCAGGGAAGTGGCTTTGAGCCCAAGATCAGCCATGATCTTATTGAATGGCGGAGCAGGCTCGAGGGGCCAAGTGGCCTATTTCTCACCTTTCACCCCACCAGCCTCCACATTCAACGGATCATCCTCCGCCATTTCCGCCACCTCCAGCGTGATCCCACCACCAAACGCATCTTCCCCTCACCTCCCCTTTCAGCATTCCGCAGGGACCGCTCCCTCCGCGACACCCTGGTCCACTCCTCTACCACCCCCAGCACCCCTTCCCCTTCGCCCGGCACCTTCCCGTGCAAGCGCAGGAGATGCAACACCTGCCCTTATACCTCCCCTCTTCCCACTCTCCAGGGCCCCAAACACCCCTTCCAGGTGAAACAGCGATTTACTTGTACTTCCTGCAATTTAGTATACTGTATTCGCTGCTCACGATGTGGTCTCCTCTACATTGGGGAGACCAAACGCAGATTGGGTGACCTGCTTTGCGGAACACCTCCGTTCAGTCCGTAAGGGGGACCCCGAGCTCCCGGTCGCCTGTCACTTTAATTCACCGCTTCACTCCCACTCTGACCTCACCGTCCTCGGCCTATTACACTGTTCCACGGAAGCGCAGCGTAAGCTCGAGGAACAGCACCTCATCTTTCGATTAGGCACTTTACAGCCCTCTGGACTCAACATCAAGTTCAACAATTTTAGATCATAACCTCAGCCCCTATCACATTTATATTTTATTTTTTCATCCACTCTTTTGTTTGGCACCACTTTTTTTTCCACCCTAGAAGCTGGCAGCTGTCCTTCATTCTGCCAGTGCATTTCACCCTTCATTTAGCCTTAACCTGTCACATTAACACCACCTCCTGCCTTGATCATCTCTTAATGTCTCTCAATGGCTCTTAATCTCTCCTTTTGTTCTATCATCCCCTCCCCCTTTTCCCAGCTTTATCCTTGCTTAAAATCTATTCCATTTCCTGCTTTTTTCCAGTTCTGACGAAAGGTCTTCGCCCTGAAACGTTAACTCTGTTTCTCTCTCCACGGACGCTGCCTGACCGGCTGAGTTTTTCCGGCGTTTTCTGTTGTTATTTCGGATTTCCAGCATCCGCAGTATTTTGCTATTGTCGTGGCCTATTCCTGCTCCTATTTCTTATGTTCTTATGACCGTATTAAACGGAAACATACAATCGGTTGCAGTGTGAATCGTCTTTCTCTCATTTATATCGTAAATCTCGAGCCTGAAACCCAGGTGGGGGAGAGAAAGATCCCGACACTGGATTGCTCTACAGAGAGTCGGCACGGACTCGATGGGCTGAATGGCCTCCTTCTGTGCCGTATGACTCTATGAACAGGTACAGAAAACAATCAAAAAGGCTAATGGGATGCTGGCCTTTATATCTAGAGGACTAGAGTACAGGGGGGTAGAAGGTATACTTTTTATTTGGCAAGGCCAGCATTTATTGCCCATCCCTAGTTGACCTTGAGAAGGTGGAGGTGAGCCGCCTTCTTGAACCGCTGCAGTCCTGTGTGGTGAAGGTGCTCCCACAGTGCTGTTAGGGAGTGAGTTCCAGGATTTTGGCCCAGCGACGATGAAGGAATGGCCGATATACTTCCAAGTCAGGATGGTGTGTGACTTGGAGGGGAACTTGGAGGTGGTGGTGTTCCCATGCGCCTGCTGCCCTTGTCCTTCTAGGTGGAAGAGGTCGCGGGTTTGGGAGGTGCTGCCGAAGAAGCCTTGGCGAGTTGCTGCAGTGCATCTTGTAGATGGTGCACACTGCAGCCACGGTGCGCCGGTGGTGGAGGGAGTGAATGTTTAAGGTGCTGCAGCTATACAAAGCCCTGGTTAGACCACACCTGGAGCACTGGGAGCAGTTCTGGGCACCACACCTTAGGAAGGATGTATCGGCCTTGGAGGGAGTGCAGCGGAGGTTTACCAGAATGATACCCGGACTCCAAGGGTTAAGTTACGAGGAGAGATTACACAAACTAGGGTTGTATTCCCTGGAATTTAGAAGGTTAAGGGCTGATCTGATCGAAGTTTTCAGGATATTAAGGGGAACAGATAGGGTAGAGAGAGAGAGAAACTATTTCCGCTGGTTGGGGAGTCTAGGACGAGGGGGCATAGTCTAAAAATTAGAGCCAGACCTTTCAGGGGTGAAATTAGGAAACACTTCTACACACAAAGGGTGGGAGAAGTTTGGAACTCTCTTCTTCAAACGGTAATTGATGCTGGGGGTCAATTGTTAATTTTAAATCGGCGATTGATAGATTTTTTGTTAACCAAAGGTATTAAGGGATGTGGGGCAAAGGCGGGTAGATGGAGTGAGGTCACAGATCAGCCACGATCTCATTGACTGGCGGAACAGGCTCGAGGGGCTGAATAGCCTCCTCCTGTTCCTGTGTAACAGGCTCGAGGGGCTGAATGGGCCTCCTCCTGTTCCTGTGTAACAGGCTCGAGGGGCTGAATGGCCTCCTCCTGTTCCTGTGTAACAGGCTCGAGGGGCTGAATGGGCCTCCTCCTGTTCCTGTGTAACAGGCTCGAGGGGCTGAATGGCCTCCTCCTGTTCCTGTGTAACAGGCTCGAGGGGCTGAATGGCCTCCTCCTGTTCCTGTGTAACAGGCTCGAGGGGCTGAATGGCCTCCTCCTGTTCCTGTGTAACAGGCTCGAGGGGCCTGAATGGGCCTCCTCCTGTTCCTGTGTAACAGGCTCGAGGTGGCTGAATGGCCTCCTCCTGTTCCTGTGTAACAGGCTCGAGGGGCTGAATGGCCTCCTCCTGTTCCTGTGTAACAGGCTCGAGGGGCTGAACGGCCTTCCCCTGTTCCTGTGTAACAGGCTCGAGGGGCTGAATGGTCTCCTCCTGTTCCTATAGTCCCTATGTTGCTCTTATTTATTCATTATGTGGCTCGGTGTCAAATTTTTAGTCATAGAACACTCCTGTGAAGCGCCTTGGGACGTTTTACCACGTTAAAGGCGCTATTTAAACACAAGTGGTTGTTGTTGTTGTTGCTCTTGGGAACGCGAATTGTCAAGGTGACAACAGAGAGGGCTGGGCCCCCTGCTCCAATTACCCTCCGCCCTCCAACTCCGCATCACCCGGAGACGGCAGGAATAGAGACATCGAAACATCGAAAAATAGGAGCAGGAGTCGGCCATTCGAGCCTGCTCCGCCATTCAATATGATCATGGCTGATCCTCTATCTCAATACCATATTCCCGCTCTCTCCCCATACCCTTGATGCCTTTTGTGTCCAGAACCAGGCACCTGTATACACCCCGGGAGATGGACAGGATTTTACATTGAGATATATGAGAGAGCGAGAGACAGAGAGAGAGCGAGAGATAGAAAGAGGCAGAGAGAGAGGGAGAGAGATAGCGAGGGAGAGAGGGAAAGAGAGGGAGATAGACAGTGGGAGAGATATAGAGGGACAGAGAAAGCGAGAGTGAGAGAGACAGAGAGCAAGTGAGAGACACAGAGAGAGAGAGAGACACAGAGAGAGAGAGAGAGAGAGACAGAGAGAGAGAGACAGAGAGAGAGACAGAGAGAGAGAGAGACACACAGAGAGACAGAGAGAGAGAGAGACAGAGAGAGATGGAGAGAGATAGAGATAGAGAGAGAGAGAGACAGAGCAAGAGACAGAGAGCGTGAGAGAGACAGACAGAGAGAGTGAGAGAGAGAGCGTGAGAGAGACAGACAGAGAGAGAGTGAGAGAGAGAGACAGAAAGAGGGAGAGACACAGAGACAGAGAGAGAGAGAGAGAGAGAGACAGAGCAAGAGACAGAGAGCGTGAGAGAGACAGACAGACAGAGAGAGAGTGAGAGAGAGAGAGAGCGTGAGAGAGACAGACAGAGAGAGAGAGAGAGCGAGAGAGACAGAGACAGAGAGAGAGAGAGAGAGAGACAGAGAGAGAGACAGAACAGAGACAGAGAGAGAGAGAGACATAGAGAGAGAGAGAGAGACAGAGAGAGAGAGAGAGACAGAGAGAGAGAGACAGAGAGAGAGAGACAGAGAGAGAGAGAGAGATGGAGAGAGAGAGAGAGAGAGTGTGAGAGAGACAGAGAGAGAGTTAGAGAGACAGAGAAAGTGTGTAAGGTTTCCAAAATTTGCAGATCCCCAAAACCTAAGGAAAAAGGACTTTGGAACTACCTCAGAGTGAGAAAATGCATTTGGGCCTAACATAAGGAATTTAAGACCAAAAACCAAGTTTTGGCATTTTAAAAACATGTCTGGGCCTGTAAAGGGACAAGGAGGTGGGCTCGACCTCTGTAAAAGCAGTTTGGCTATTGCAGTTATTTACACTGTCTGGGGAACCGGGATGACCTCAATCAAGCCCCAGCAGATATTAACATTTGAACAATAGACCCTGGGAGAAGGCAGTCCCACCCAACACACACAGGCCCCATCAAACCGATTACAGGGCCCATCAGAAACATGCATAATAAAAACCACTCGGACCCATTCTATAGAAAGATTGAGTCCAGCCCAGAAAACCAAACACAAAACCAATCCACTGTAATCAACCAAGGAGATCGACAGGACGCAAGCCATCCAAAAACCAGTTAACACGCTCGTAAAGTCGTTTCCGTTGACGAGCCCTCCAAAATCTTACAATGCACAGATAACAGAATCACAGAATCCCCACAGTGCAGATAGAGGCCATTTCAGCCCATCGAGCCTGCACCGACACATATCCCACCCTATCCTCGTAACCCCACGTATTTAATCCCCCTAACACTAAGGGTCAATTTATCATAGCCAAATCAACCTAACCCGCACATCTTTGGACTGTGGGAGGAAACCGGAGCACCCGGAGGAAACCCACACAGACATGGGGAGAATGTGCAAACTCCACACAGACAGTCACCCGCGACCGATTCGAATCCGGGTCCCTGGTGCTGTGAGGTAACAGTGCTAACCACTATGCCACCGTGTTGCCCTATAAGGAAGCTTCAATTGGTATCATTGAAAGGCTGTTTTCTCATGAAGTCAGTTCAGCAGTTACAACAGCTCAGGAGTTCGAGTTCCTCAGTAGAGTTACACGGCAGCAAGGAATTCAGCAAAGCAGTTAAACAAGAAGCAGTTCAGGGAGTTCAGCAAGAAGCTGTTGAAGGGAGTTCAACAAGTTAAGGAGTTCAGCAGTTCTCGGGAGTTCATCGAGTTCTCCGGTAGCGTTACACGGCAGTTCAAGGAGACAAGGGCCCTGAAATTCGCCTCTCCGGCTTGCCGCGGGGGTAAGGATCGCGCGCGCACTGACCTACCGCGCCTGCCGTTGACCTCTGGGCCCACGGGGACTTCAGGTCCTGGGCCTCTCCCTAGTGCCGGCGCGCAGTGCTT
>JASTWF010000289.1:339500-356015 GCA_030390025.1 Squalus acanthias | reverse complement strand
GTGTGTGAGTGTGAGTGTGAGTGTGTGTGTGTGTGTGAGTGTGTGTAGGGCTTAGCACCAAACCGGGTGTGAGATTAACCAACACAGCACAAGTCGGGGGACGGAGCCTGGGCCTTTCCTGCTCTGTATTAACGGAGTTTGGATACTCTCGGTCCCTGTGAGCGAGTGTCAGCGGGTACTGAGGGAGACAGGAGCCTCTCGGGCCCTGTGGGCGAGGGTCAGGGGGTACTGAGGGAGACAGGAGCCTCTCGGTCCCTGTGAGCGAGGGTCAGTGGGTACTGAGGGAGACAGGAGCCTCTCGGTCCCTGTGAGCGAGTGTCAGCGGGTACTGAGGGAGACAGGAGCCTCTCGGTCCCTGTGAGCGTGTGTCAGCGGGTACTGAGGGAGACAGGAGCCTCTCGGTCCCTGTGGGTGAGGGTCAGTGGGTACTGAGGGAGACAGGAGCCTCTCGGTCCCTGTGGGTGAGGGTCAGTGGGTACTGAGGGAGACAGGAGCCTCTCGGTCCCTGTGAGTGAGGGTCAGCGGGTACTGAGGGAGACAGGAGCCTCTCGGGCCCTGTGGGCGAGGGGCAGTGGGTACTGAGGGAGACAGGAGTCTCTCGGGCCCTGTGGGTGAGGGTCAGTGTGTACTGAGGGAAACAGGAGCCTCTCGGTCCCTGTGGGTGAGGGTCAGTGTGTACTGAGGGAAACAGGAGCCTCTCGGTCCCTGTGGGTGAGGGTCAGTGGGTACTGAGGGAGACAGGAGCCTCTCGGTCCCTGTGGGCGAGGGTCAGTGGGTACTGAGGGAGACAGGAGCCTCTCGGTCCCTGTGGGTGAGGGTCAGTGGGTACTGAGGGAGACAGGAGCCTCTCGGTCCCTGTGGGTGAGGGTCAGTGTGTACTGAGGGAGACAGGAGCCTCTCTGTCCCTGTGGGCGAGGGTCAGTGGACACTGAGGGAGACAGGAGCCTCTCGGTCCCTGTGGGAGAGGGTCAGTGAGTACTGAGGGAGACAGGAGCCTCTCGGTCCCTGTGGGCGAGGGTCAGTGGGCACTGAGGGAGACAGGAGCCTCTCGGTCCCTGTGGGTGAGGGTCAGTGGGTACTGAGGGAGACAGGAGCCTCTCGGTCCCTGTGGGTGTAGGTCAGTGGGTACTGAGGGAGACAGGAGCCTCTCGGTCCCTGTGCGTGAGGGTCAGGGGGTACTGAGGGAGACAGGAGCCTCTCGGTCGCTGTGGGCGAGGGTCAGTGTGTACTGAGGGAGACAGGAGCCTCTCGGTCCCTGTGGGAGAGGGTCAGTGGGTACTGAGGGAGACAGGAGCCTCTCTGTCCCTGTCGGCGAGGGTCAGTGGGTACTGAGGGAGACAGGAGCCTCTCGGTCCCTGTGGGTGAGGGTCAGTGGGTACTGAGGGAGACAGGAGCCTCTCGGTCCCTGTGGGTGAGGGTCAGTGTGTACTGAGGGAGACAGGAGCCTCTCGGTCCCTGTGGGCGAGGGTCAGTGGGTACTGAGGGAGACAGGAGCCTCTCGGTCCCTGTGGGCGAGGGTCAGTGGGTACTGAGGGAGACAGGAGCCTCTCGGTCCCTGTGGGCGATAGTCAGTGGGTACTGAGGGAGACAGGAGCCTCTCGGTCTCTGTGGGCGAGGGTCAGTGGGTACTGAGGGAGACAGGAGCCTCTCGGTCCCTGTGGGCGAAGGTCAGTGGGTACTGAGGGAGGCAGGAGCCTCTCGGTCCCTGTGGGCGAGGGTCAGTGGGCACTGAGGGAGACAGGAGCCTCTCGGTCCCTGTGGGTGAGGGTCAGTGTGTACTGAGGGAGACAGGAGCCTCTCGGTCCCTGTGGGCGAGGGTCAGTGGGTACAGAGGGAGACAGGAGCCTCTCGGTCCCCGTGGGTGAGGGGCAGTGGGTACAGAGGGAGACAGGAGCCTCTCGGTCCCTGTGGGTGAGGGGCAGTGGGTACAGAGGGAGACAGGAGCCTCTCGGTCCCTGTGGGCGAGGGTCAGTGGGTACTGAGGGAGACAGGAGCCTCTCTGTCCCTGTGGGTGAGGGTCAGTGGGTACTGAGGGAGACAGGAGCCTCTCGGTCACTGTGGGCGAGGTTCAGTGGGTACTGAGGGAGACAGGAGCCTCTCGGTCCCTGTGGGCGAGGGTCAGTGGGTACTGAGGGAGACAGGAGCCTCTCGGTTCCTGTGGGTGATGGTCAGTGGGTACTGAGGGAGACAGGAGCCTCTCTGTCCCTGTGGGTGAGGGTCAGTGGGTACTGAGGGAGACAGGAGCCTCTCGGTCACTGTGGGCGAGGTTCAGTGGGTACTGAGGGAGACAGGAGCCTCTCGGTCCCTGTGGGCGAGGGTCAGTGGGCACTGAATGAGACAGGAGCCTCTCGGTCCCTGTGGGCGAGGGTCAGTGGGTACTGAGGGAGACAGGAGCCTCTCGGTCCCTGTGGGTGAGAGTCAGTGGGTACTGAGGGAGACAGCAGCCTCTCGGTCCCTGTGGGTGAGGGTCAGCGGGTACTGAGGGAGACAGGAGCCTCTCGGTCCCAGTGGGTTAGGGTCAGTGGGTACTGAGGGAGACAGGGGCCTCTCGGTCACTGTGGGTGTGGGTCAGTGGGTACTGAGGGAGACAGGAGCCTCTCGGTCCCTGTGGGCGAGGGTCAGTGGGCACTGAGGGAGACAGGAGCCTCCCGGTCCCTGTGGGCGAGGGTCAGTGGGTACTGAGGGAGACAGGAGCCTCTCGGTCCCTGTGGATGTGGGTCAGTGGGTACTGAGGGAGACAGGAGCCTCTCGGTCCCTGTGAGTGAGGGTCAGCGGGTACTGAGGGAGACAGTAGCCTCTCGGGCCCTGTGGGCGAGGGTCAGTGGGTACTGAGGGAGACAGGAGCCTCTCAGTCCCTGTGGGTGAGGGTCAGTGGGTACTGAGGGAGACAGGAGCCTCTCGGTCCCTGTGGGTGTAGGTCAGTGGGTACTGAGGGAGACAGGAGCCTCTCGGTCCCCGTGGGCGAGGGTCAGTGGGTACTGAGGGAGACAGGAGCCTCTCAGTCCCTGTGGGTGAGGGTCAGTGGGCACTGAGGGAGACAGGAGCCTCTCGGTCCCTGTGGGCGAGGGTCAGTGGGCAATGAGGGAGACAGGAGCCTCTCGGTCCCTGTGGGTGAGGGTCAGTGGGTACTGAGGGAGACAGGAGCCTCTCGGTCCCTGTGGGCGAGGGTCAGTGGAGACTGAGGGAGACAGGAGCCTCTCGGTCCCTGTGGGTGAGGGTCAGTGTGTACTGAGGGAAACAGGAGCCTCTCGGTCCCTGTGGGAGAGGGTCAGTGAGTACTGAGGGAGACAGGAGCCTCTCGGTCCCTGTGGGCGAGGGTCAGTGGACACTGAGGGAGACAGGAGCCTCTCGGTCCCTGTGCGTGAGGGTCAGGGGGTACTGAGGGAGACAGGAGCCTCTCGGTCGCTGTGGGCGAGGGTCAGTGTGTACTGAGGGAGACAGGAGCCTCTCGGTCCCTGTGGGAGAGGGTCAGTGGGTACTGAGGGAGACAGGAGCCTCTCTGTCCCTGTCGGCGAGGGTCAGTGGGTACTGAGGGAGACAGGAGCCTCTCGGTCCCTGTGGGCGAGGGTCCGTGGGTACTGAGGGAGACAGGAGCCTCTTGGTCCCCGTGGGCGAGGGTCAGTGGGTACTGAGGGAGACAGGAGCCTCTCGGTCCCTGTGGGTGAGGGTCAGTGGGTACTGAGGGAGACAGGAGCCTCTCGGTCACTGTGGGCGAGGGTCAGTGGGTACTGAGGAAGGTAAGCGCCTCTCGGTCCCTGTGGGTGAGGGTCAGTGGGTACTGAGGGAGACAGGAGCCTCTCGGTCACTGTGGGTGTGGGTCAGTGGGTACTGAGGGAGACAGGAGCCTCTCGGTCCCTGTGGGTGAGGGTCAGTGGGCACTGAGGGAGACAGGAGCCTCTCGGTCCCTGTGAGTGAGGGTCAGCGGGTACTGAGGGAGACAGTAGCCTCTCGGGCCCTGTGGGTGAGGGGCAGTGGGTACTGAGGGAGACAGGAGCCTCTCGGTCCCTGTGGGCGAGGGTCAGTGGGTACTGAGGGAGACAGGAGCCTCTCGGTCCCTGTGGGTGTAGGTCAGTGGGTACTGAGGGAGACAGGAGCCTCTTGGTCCCTGTTATTGAGGGTCAGGGGGTACTGAGGGAGACAGGAGCCTCTCGGTCCCTATGGGTGAGAGTCAGTGGGTACTGAGGGAGACAGGAGCCTCTCGGTCCCTGTGGGCGAGGGTCAGTGGGTACTGAGGGAGACGGGAGCCTCTCGGTCCCTGTGGGTGAGGGTCAGTGGGTACTGAGGGAGACGGGAGCCTCTCGGTCTCTGTGGGCGAGGGTCAGTGGGTACTGAGGGAGACAGGAGCCTCTCGGTCCCTGTGGGTGAGGGTCAGTGGGTACTGAGGGAGACAGGAGCCTCTCGGTCCCTGTGGGTGAGGGTCAGTGTGTACTGAGGGAGACAGGAGCCTCTCGGTCCCTGTGGGCGAGGGTCAGTGGGTACTGAGGGAGACAGGAGCCTCTCGGTCCCTGTGGGCGAGGGTCAGTGGGTACTGAGGGAGACAGGAGCCTCTCGGTCCCTGTGGGCGATAGTCAGTGGGTACTGAGGGAGACAGGAGCCTCTCGGTCTCTGTGGGCGAGGGTCAGTGGGTACTGAGGGAGACAGGAGCCTCTCGGTCCCTGTGGGCGAAGGTCAGTGGGTACTGAGGGAGGCAGGAGCCTCTCGGTCCCTGTGGGCGAGGGTCAGTGGGCACTGAGGGAGACAGGAGCCTCTCGGTCCCTGTGGGTGAGGGTCAGTGTGTACTGAGGGAGACAGGAGCCTCTCGGTCCCTGTGGGCGAGGGTCAGTGGGTACAGAGGGAGACAGGAGCCTCTCGGTCCCCGTGGGTGAGGGGCAGTGGGTACAGAGGGAGACAGGAGCCTCTCGGTCCCTGTGGGTGAGGGGCAGTGGGTACAGAGGGAGACAGGAGCCTCTCGGTCCCTGTGGGCGAGGGTCAGTGGGTACTGAGGGAGACAGGAGCCTCTCTGTCCCTGTGGGTGAGGGTCAGTGGGTACTGAGGGAGACAGGAGCCTCTCGGTCACTGTGGGCGAGGTTCAGTGGGTACTGAGGGAGACAGGAGCCTCTCGGTCCCTGTGGGCGAGGGTCAGTGGGTACTGAGGGAGACAGGAGCCTCTCGGTTCCTGTGGGTGATGGTCAGTGGGTACTGAGGGAGACAGGAGCCTCTCTGTCCCTGTGGGTGAGGGTCAGTGGGTACTGAGGGAGACAGGAGCCTCTCGGTCACTGTGGGCGAGGTTCAGTGGGTACTGAGGGAGACAGGAGCCTCTCGGTCCCTGTGGGCGAGGGTCAGTGGGCACTGAATGAGACAGGAGCCTCTCGGTCCCTGTGGGCGAGGGTCAGTGGGTACTGAGGGAGACAGGAGCCTCTCGGTCCCTGTGGGTGAGAGTCAGTGGGTACTGAGGGAGACAGGAGCCTCTCGGTTCCTGTGGGTGATGGTCAGTGGGTACTGAGGGAGACAGGAGCCTCTCGGTCCCTGTGGGCGAGGGTCAGTGGGTACAGAGGGAGACAGGAGCCTCTCGGTCCCCGTGGGTGAGGGGCAGTGGGTACAGAGGGAGACAGGAGCCTCTCGGTCCCTGTGGGTGTGGGTCAGTGGGTATAGAGGGAGACAGGAGCCTCTCGGTCCCCGTGGGTGAGGGGCAGTGGGTACAGAGGGAGACAGGAGCCTCTCTGTCCCTGTGGGCGAGGGTCAGTGTGTACTGAGGGAGACAGGAGCCTCTCGGTCCCTGTGGGCGAGGGTCAGTGGACACTGAGGGAGACAGGAGACTCTCGGTCCCTGTGGGCGAGGGTCAGTGTGTACTGAGGGAGACAGGAGCCTCTAGGTCTCTGTGGGCGAAGTTCAGTGGACACTGAGGGAGACAGGAGACTCTCGGTCCCTGTGGGCGAGAGTCAGTGTGTACTGAGGGAGACAGGAGCCTCTAGGTCTCTGTGGGCGAAGTTCAGTGGGTACTGAGGGAGACAGGAGCCTCTCGGTCCCTGTGGGCGAGGGTCAGTGGGTACTGAGGGAGACAGGAGCCTCTCGGTCCCTGTGGGCGAGGGTCAGTGGGTACTGAGGGAGACAGGAGCCTCTCGGTCCCTGTGGGCGATAGTCAGTGGGTACTGAGGGAGACAGGAGCCTCTCGGTCTCTGTGGGCGAGGGTCAGTGGGTACTGAGGGAGACAGGAGCCTCTCGGTCCCTGTGGGCGAAGGTCAGTGGGTACTGAGGGAGGCAGGAGCCTCTCGGTCCCTGTGGGCGAGGGTCAGTGGGCACTGAGGGAGACAGGAGCCTCTCGGTCCCTGTGGGTGAGGGTCAGTGTGTACTGAGGGAGACAGGAGCCTCTCGGTCCCTGTGGGCGAGGGTCAGTGGGTACAGAGGGAGACAGGAGCCTCTCGGTCCCCGTGGGTGAGGGGCAGTGGGTACAGAGGGAGACAGGAGCCTCTCGGTCCCTGTGGGTGAGGGGCAGTGGGTACAGAGGGAGACAGGAGCCTCTCGGTCCCTGTGGGCGAGGGTCAGTGGGTACTGAGGGAGACAGGAGCCTCTCTGTCCCTGTGGGTGAGGGTCAGTGGGTACTGAGGGAGACAGGAGCCTCTCGGTCACTGTGGGCGAGGTTCAGTGGGTACTGAGGGAGACAGGAGCCTCTCGGTCCCTGTGGGCGAGGGTCAGTGGGTACTGAGGGAGACAGGAGCCTCTCGGTTCCTGTGGGTGATGGTCAGTGGGTACTGAGGGAGACAGGAGCCTCTCTGTCCCTGTGGGTGAGGGTCAGTGGGTACTGAGGGAGACAGGAGCCTCTCGGTCACTGTGGGCGAGGTTCAGTGGGTACTGAGGGAGACAGGAGCCTCTCGGTCCCTGTGGGCGAGGGTCAGTGGGCACTGAATGAGACAGGAGCCTCTCGGTCCCTGTGGGCGAGGGTCAGTGGGTACTGAGGGAGACAGGAGCCTCTCGGTCCCTGTGGGTGAGAGTCAGTGGGTACTGAGGGAGACAGGAGCCTCTCGGTTCCTGTGGGTGATGGTCAGTGGGTACTGAGGGAGACAGGAGCCTCTCGGTCCCTGTGGGCGAGGGTCAGTGGGTACAGAGGGAGACAGGAGCCTCTCGGTCCCCGTGGGTGAGGGGCAGTGGGTACAGAGGGAGACAGGAGCCTCTCGGTCCCTGTGGGTGTGGGTCAGTGGGTATAGAGGGAGACAGGAGCCTCTCGGTCCCCGTGGGTGAGGGGCAGTGGGTACAGAGGGAGACAGGAGCCTCTCTGTCCCTGTGGGCGAGGGTCAGTGTGTACTGAGGGAGACAGGAGCCTCTCGGTCCCTGTGGGCGAGGGTCAGTGGACACTGAGGGAGACAGGAGACTCTCGGTCCCTGTGGGCGAGGGTCAGTGTGTACTGAGGGAGACAGGAGCCTCTAGGTCTCTGTGGGCGAAGTTCAGTGGACACTGAGGGAGACAGGAGACTCTCGGTCCCTGTGGGCGAGAGTCAGTGTGTACTGAGGGAGACAGGAGCCTCTAGGTCTCTGTGGGCGAAGTTCAGTGGGTACTGAGGGAGACAGGAGCCTCTCGGTCCCTGTGGGCGAGGGTCAGTGGGTACTGAGGGAGACAGGAGCCTCTCGGTCCCTGTGGGCGAGGGTCCGTGGACAAAGGGAGGAGCAGATGTGTCTCTGGACACTTGAGCTTCGAAGTCCTTTAACATCTGGATACACAGTTTCAGGAGACTGAAGATGTCGCAGAATTATCACCCTGAGCCCCTGGAGGTCAAATTTACTCGACCGCAGTTAAAACTGTTCCAAGGTGTGCCCCTGTGTGACTGGTCGGCGGACAACTGGGCCAAGGTGGAACTCTGCCAGGCTAAACCTGGCGACCTCCTCATCGCCACATATCCCAAAGCAGGTGAGTGGCCCAGGGGAGAGGTTTGAGGACCCACGGTGCAGGGGAAGGCCCGAGGCCCCACGGTGCAGGGGAGAGGGCCGAGTCCCCACGGTGCAGGGGAAGGCCCGAGGCCCCACGGTGCAGGGGAAGGGACGAGGCCCCACGGCGCAGGGGAAGGGCCGAGGCCCCATGGTGCAGGGGAAGGGCCGAGGCCCCATGGCGCAGGGGAAGGCCCGATGCCCCACGGTGCAGGGGAGAGGGACGAGGCCCCACGGCGCAGGGGAAGGGCCGAGGCCCCATGGTGCAGGGGAAGGCCCGAGGCCCCGCGTTGCAGGGGAAGGCCCGAGGCCCCACGGTGCAGGGGAAGGGCCAAGGCCCCATGGTGCAGGGGAAGGGCCGAGGCCCCACGGTGCAGGGGAGAGGGACAAGGTCCCACGGTGCAGGGGAAGGGCTGAGGCCCCACGGTGCAGTGGAGAGGGCCGAGGCCCCACGGTGCAGGAGAACGGCTGAGGCCCCACGGTGCAGGGGAGAGGGACGAGACCCCACGGTGCAGTGGAGAGGGCCGAGGCCCCACTGTACAGGGGAGAGGGACGAGGCCCCATGGTGCAGTGGAGAGGGCCGAGGCTCCACTGTACAGGGGAGAGGGACAAGGCCCCATGGTGCAGGGGAGAGGGACGAGGCCCCACGGTGCAGGGGAGAGGGATGAGGTCCCACGGTGCAGGGGAAGTGCCGAGGCCCCACGGTGCAGGGGAGAGGGCCGAGGTCCCACGGTGCAGGGGAAGGGCCGAGGTCCCACGGTGCAGGGGAAGGGCCGAGGTCCCACGGTGCAGGGGAAGGGCCGAGGCCCCACGGTGCAGGGACACCAGGGGAAGGGCCGAGGCCCCACGGTGCAGGGCTGGGGGAAGGGCTGAGGCCCCACGGTGCAGGACACCAGGGGAAGGGCCGAGGCCCCACAGTGCAGGACACCAGGGGAAGGGCATGTGAGGAGTTTGGGGAGAATCGGTGTGAAGTTGGTGACCTCTTGTCGCAGGTTTTTCTATTCTGTCGAGAAGGACCATCAGCCCCTCCCCAAACCAGAGTTATCTCGGCGACACATGGTGATGTTTACTGGCTAACTGCGTTCTCTCTCTCTCTCTCCCTCTCCCTCACTCTGTCTCTCTGTCACTCTCTCTCTCTCTCTGTCCCACTCTGTCTCTCTGTCTCTCTCTCTCTCTCTCTTTCTCTCCCTCACTCTGTCTCTCTCTCTCTCTCCCTCACTCTGTCTCTCACTCCCTCACTCTCTCTCTCTCTCTCTCTGTCTTTCTCTCCCTCACTCTGTCTCTCTCTCTCTCTGTCTGTCTCTCTCTCTCTGTCTCTCTCTCTCTCTCTCTCTCTGTCTTTCTCTCTCTCTGTGTCTCTCTCATTCTCTCTCTCTCTCTCTCTGTCTCTCTCTCTCTCTGTCTCTTTCTTGTGATTTCTCCCTCTCTCTCCCTCACTCTGTCTCTGTCTCTCTCTCTCTGTCTCTCTCTCTCTCTGTCTCTCTCTATGTCTCTCTCTCCCTCTCTGTCTCTCTCTCTCTATATATGTCTCTCTCTCTCTGTCTCTCTCTCTATGTCACTCTCTCTCTCTATCTCTCTCTCTATGTCTCTCTCTCCCTCTCTGTCTCTGTCTCTCTCTCTCTCTCTCTGTCTCTCTCTCTGTCTCTCTCTCCCCCTCTCTTTCCCATTGTGTGTCTCTCTCTCTCTCTGTCTCTCTCTCTCTCCCTCTCTTTCCCATTGTGTGTCTCTCTCTTGTGATTTCTCTCTCTCTCCACAGGGACCACTTGGATGCAGGAGATTGTGGATCTCATCAATTGCAGCGGTGATGCGGAGATGTGCAAACGAGCCCCCGTCTACGAGAGGATCCCCTTCCTCGAAATGTTCCCACCTGGGATGCCAACTGGTGAGAGACTTCATCAAATTAAACCCACAACTCAGCACAGATCCTGCCCGTGAGGATTTGAGTACAAGAGTAAAGAAGTCTTACTCCAATTTTGGTCTCCTTACCCGAGGAATGTAACCGGGTTTTTGCGGTGGCCAATTTCGTATAGGCCCTGCTGCGGTCGCCAATTATTGTAAGTGGTTTTGCCCCGCCCGTAGCGAGCGCGCAAACCCCCCTTACTACAAGTTCAGGATGATCGGGATTACTGAGGACAGATTGGAACACGGACAGCGTTTTCGGGCTCACCCGTACAGTGTTTATTAAGGTTGACAAAACCACTCCACTCGCACACAGTACGAGCGGTGTGAACACAACAGTCCAGTTTAAAACAGTACAACCCTGACTCGTCCAACAAGCCCCGGCCGTGCTGACTTACCACAGCCTAAAAACACCCTCCCGTCAACTAAACTATCACAGGACCCTTTCAACGCTAAACCCCCTCTGGTTTGATAGGAACATACAGGCACCCCCTCACACAGCTAAGTGATCTTGTGGGTGTGCAGGCTTGGCAATGCTCACCTAGATTGCCCTTGATCTTGCTTGCAGCCTCCTCCCGTATGTCTCGGCTACCTGGTTCCGTACCGGCCTTGCGCCATGCGAGTCCCAGCCTGAGTCGAAGTCCGTCTCGGTTGGAAGAGCAAGGCTCTGCTCCTCTTGACGTGCCGTTGTGTGAAGGGCAGGAAAGAGAGAGAGAGCTATCCAAAACTGCTCTCTGATATACCCCCCAATACACAGAGTGCTGTCTGTGGTTTTAATGGACACAGGGGGCTGGGTTTTGAATGACCCGTGGAGTCGGGTTTGGAGGCGTGTGGGGGGTTAAAGTTGCAGGGTCGGGGGTCCCGACCCCATCCCGACTCCATCCCGCCTCCACGCAATTTTGACAAAATCAGTCGCGGGGTTCCCGACTCCGTCCCGCCTCCAAGAATGGCAGGCAGTGACCAGCGGGGTACCGCAGGGTTCGGTGCTGGGACCCCAGCTGTTTACATTATATATTAATGATTTGGACGAAGGGATTAAATGTAATATCTCCAAATTTGCGGATGACACTAAATTGGGAGGCAGTGTGAACAATGGGGAGGATGCTAGGAGGCTACAGAGTGACTTGGACAGGTTGGGTGAATGGGCAAATGTATGGCAGATGAAGTACAATGTGGATAAATGTGAGGTTATCCACTTTGGTGGTAAAAATAGAGAGGCGGACTATTACCTGAATGGTGGCAGATTAGGGAAAGGGGAGGTGCAACGAGACCTGGGCGTCATGGTACATCAGTCACTGAAGGTGGGAATGCAAGTGCAGCAGGCAGTCAAGAAAGCAAACGGAATGATGGCCTTCATAGTAAGGGGATTTGAGTACAGGAGTAGGGAGGTGATGCTGCAGTTGTACAGGGCCTTGGTGAGGCCACACCTGGAGTATTGTGCGCAGTTTTGGTCTCCTAACTTAAGGAAGGACATTCTTGCTATTGAGGGAGTGCAGCGAAGGTTCACTAGATTGATTCCTGGGATGGCCGGACTGACATATCAAGAAAGATTGGGTCAACTGAACTTGTATCCTCTGGAGTTCAGAAGAATGAGGGGGGATCTTATAGAGACATTTAAAATCCTGACTGGTTTAGACAAATTAGATGCGGGCAGAATGTTCCCAATGTTAGGGAAAACTAGAACCAGGGGTCACAGTCTAAGGATTAAGGGGAAGCCATTTAGGACTGAGCTGAGGAGGAACTTCTTCACCCAGAGAGTGGTGAATCTATGGAATTCTCTTCCACAGAAGGTTGTTGAGGCCAGTTCGCTAAATATATTCAAAAGGGAGTTAGATATAACACTCACAACTAGGGGGATCAAGGGGTATGGCGAGAAAGCAGGAATGGGGTACTGAGGTAGCATGTTCAGCCATGAACGCATTGAATGGCGGTGCAGGCTCGAAGGACCGAATGGTCTACTCCTGTACCTATTTTCTATGTTTCTATGTATGTTTCTATGAGAGGCCATTAAAGCCCTTAACAAGCCCTAAATTGGCTGTGTAATGCCATTTTGAAACGTTTTAGCTAGTTTAACCCTTTTCCGATGTGAAACACGCCTGGTGTGAAACACACCAGTGAAACCTGGCGGGAGCACAAGTGGACAGCTGACTATCAGCTGCAGGTCCACTATTACAACGGAGATGTGATGAAGGTAGTAGTAGTATTAGGTCTGAAAGTCGCCTCTGATGCTGCTGCATTGAATGTCTTCAGAGACTGCCTGGCCTTTGGCGTGAGAGGACCTGGATGCAAAAAAAATTCTCTCTCTCTCGCTCTCTCCACATTTAGCATCCAGGTCCACTCACATCAAAAGCCAGACAGTCTCTAAGACCAGCCAATGAACAATGATGACATCACCAGAGGCGACTTTCTGACTGAAACCACTAATTGGTTCATGGGTTCCCACATGCTGGAACTCAATTGCCCAATTAAGTGAAAATTCCATCATTCATCCACATTAATCTGGAGTCGGGGTGGGGGGGAACACGAAATGCAGATGACATAGACCCCAACCCGACCCCAAGATAAAATCCAGCCCATGGCCTCGGAATAATAACAGAAAACGCTGGGAAAAACTCAGCAGGCCAGGCAGCATCCGTGGAGAGAGAGAAACAGAGTTAACGTTTCAGGTCGAAGACCTTTCGTCAGAAAAAAGCAGGAAATGAAACAGATTTAAAGCAAGGATAAAGCTGGGAAAAGGGGGAGGGGATGAAAGAACAAAGGGGAAGGTCAGTGGTGGGATAGAAAGCGGGAGAGATTAAGAGACATTGAGAGACATTAAGAGATAATCAAGGCAAGAGGAGGTGGTAATGTGACGGGTTGAGGCTGGATGAAGTGTGAGATGCACTGGAGGAATGAAGGATAGCTGCCAAACTTCAGGGTATGGTCTTCAAGCATCTTCTCAGGATTGAATGGGTCTTTGAACTCATTTCGATCTCCCAGCCGATTAACTTAACGAGTTCATCTTGACCAGAACAATGAGTCGTCAGCCTTGTTAATCAAGACTTGGGAGTGGGCCTCTCGGGCCGATGGGCCCTGAAATTCGCCTCTCCGGCTTGCCGCGGGGGTAAGGATCGCGCGCGCACTGACCTACCGCGCCTGCCGTTGACCTCTGGGCCCACGGGGACTTCAGCTCCTGGGCCTGCTCCAAGTGCCGGCGCGCAGTGCTTGCGTGTCCCAGGGGCGCAGTTAGTGCGATGCTTCCCCTAGGATCACGTGGGTCATGGAGAGCCAATGGCAGCAGACCATCTTTCATTCATAGATTTGATAGGAGACCTGTCAAATCTATGAAATGAAATCGGCCCCAAAACAACAGCTAAACTTCAAATAAATTTTTTTTAAAAACCATCACATTTATAAAATATCTATAAGTTAAATAAATTAACTACTTTAAACAAAAATTTAAATTTTTGAATAAATTAAAATACTTTTTAACAGTGCTAAAAATAAACTTACCTTTCTTTAAAGTATCTAAAAAAGATAAACCTGTTGCAAAATGTTTTAAATTATAATTAATTAACCACTTACCTTGTTGAAAACGGGTCCTGCGCCTCCTGTTTAAAAGCGCAGGTTCTTCAATACTTACCCTCCCGGAGTAACCCGAAAAAAACCCCTAAGTGTGCTGCGTGCGCGCAGCCTCTCCCGCGCACGCGGTTCACCTCTGAACCGCCCCCTTCACCAGACCGGAAGTTGCGGTTTCCCGCGCGTGCCCAGTGCGTGCAGGAAACCGGCACTTCAGGAGTCCTTACGGGTGAGTACACAGCGCGTACTCACCCGGCAAGGGCCGAATTTTTGGCCCATTGTTCCCAAGGACAGTCCATTACTATACGGATGAGTCATCTCCAGTTTGACTGGTTATTCACTGCTTCCCCCCCCCCGCCCCGCCCGCCAAGCAGCCTGTCTAGTTTTTAATAAAGGTTCATAATCTAAGAATCCATGGAGTCTGCGCTGACTGCTCCAGGAAGGATATACTGCATACAGTTTTGGTGACCATACTTAAGAAAAGACATACTTGCTCTCGAGGCAGTACAAAGAAGGTTCACTCGGTTAATCCCGGGGATGAGGGGGTGGACATATGAGGAGAGGTTGGGTTGATTGGGACTCTACTCATTAGACTTCAGAAGAATGTGAGGCAATCTTATTGAAACATATAAGATTGTGAAGGGGCTGGATCGGGTGGATGCGGTGAGGATGTTCCCAAGGATGGGTGAAACTAGAACTAGGGGGCATAATCTTAGAATAAGGGGCTGCTCTTTCAAAACTGAGATGAGGAGAAACTTCTTCACTCAGAGGGTAGTGGGTCTGTGGAATTTGCTGCCCCAGGAAGCTGTGGAAGCTACATCATTAAATAAATTTAAAACAGAAATGGACAGTTTCCTAGAAGTAAAGGGAATTAGGGGTTACGGTGAGCGGGCTGGAAATTGGACATGAGGCTGAGTTCGGATCGGTCAAGGCCCTGTGGGTGGCGGAGCGGGCCCAGGGGCCGAGTGGCCGGGTCCTGCTCCTACTTCTTGTGTTCTTTAGATTTGAGGTTAGGATCAGATCAGCCATGATCTCATTGAATGGCGGAACAGGCTCGAGGGGCCGATTGGCCTACTCCTGCTCCTATTTCTTATGTTCTTATGTTCTTATGTGGAGACCTGTACCCCGGGGAGAGTCGGTGCCCGTGGGGACCCGTACCCCGGGGAGAGTCGGTGCCCGTGGGGTCCCGTACCCCAGGGAGAGTCGGTGCCCGTGGGGACCCCGGGGAGAGTCAGTGCCTGTGGGGACCCGTACCCCAGGGAGAGTCGGTGCCCATGGGGACCCGTACCCCGGGGAGAGTCGGTGCCCATGGGGACCCGTACCCCGGGGAGAGTCGGTGCCCGTGGGGACCCGTACCCCGGGGAGAGTCGGTGCCCATGGGGACCCGTACCCCGGGGAGAGTCGGTGCCCGTGGGGACCCGTACCCCGGGGAGAGTTGGTGCCCGTGGGGACCCGTACCCCGGGGAGAGTCGGTGCCCGTGGGGACCCGTACCCCGGGGAGAGTTGGTGCCCGCGGGGACCCATACCCCGGGGAGAGTTGGTGCCCGTGGGGACCCGTACCTCGGGGAGAGTCGGTGCCCGTGGGGACCCGTACCCCGGGGAGAGTTGGTGCCCGTGGGGACCCGTACCCCGGGGAGAGTTGGTGCCCGTGGGGACCCATACCCCGGGGAGAGTCGGTGCCCGTGGGGACCCGTACCCCGGGGAGAGTCGGTGCCCATGGGGACCTGTCCCTCGGGGAGAGTCGGTGCCCGTGAGGACCCGTACCCCGGGGAGTGTTGGAGGGGCTATCAGATGTACAATGTGGGGCGGGGTTATTGTTCAGGGGAGCAGGGCTGAAAGAAGCCGAGAATGCTGGGAACTGATAAGGTCTCCATGTGATTTCAGGTCTTGAAATGATTGAGAAAATGCCATCTCCCAGGATCATTAAAACCCATCTCCCGATCCAGCTCATCCCCAAATCATTCTGGGAGCAGGATTGCAAGGTACGGTACCCGAGAGACTCGGATTCTACCAGTCCCCCCGCCCTGTACACTCTTCATCCTCACCATTTTCAACTCCAGACTCATCGCACCATCTCCAACTCAAACCCATTCTTCCCCAGGGCCACCAAACTGTGGGACTCCTCCCCTCCCTCAGTCTCCAAACTGTGGGTCTCCTCCCCTCCCTCAGTCTCCAAACTGTGGGACTCCTCCCCTCCCTCAGTCTCCAAACTGTGGGACTCCTCCCCTCCCTCAGTCTCCAAACTGTGGGACTCCTCCCCTCCCTCAGTCTCCAAACTGTGGGACTCCCTCCCCTCCCTCAGTCTCCAAACTGTGGGTCTCCTCCCCTCCCTCAGTCTCCAAACTGTGGGACTCCTCCCCTCCCTCAGTCTCCAAACTGTGGGACTCCCTCCCCTCCCTCAGTCTCCAAACTGTGGGACTCCCTCCCCTCCCTCAGTCTCCAAACTGTGGGGCTCCTCCCCTCCCTCAGTCTCCAAACTGTGGGACTCCTCCCGTCCCTCAGTCTCCAAACTGTGCGACTCCTCCCCTCCTTCAGTCTCCAAACTGTGGGACTCCCTCCCCTCCCTCAGTCTCCAAACTGTGCGACTCCTCCCCTCCCTCAGTCTCCAAACTGTGGGACTCCTCCCCTCCCTCAGTCTCCAAACTGTGAGACTCCTCCCCTCCCTCAGTCTCCAAACTGTGGGACTCCTCTCCTCCCTCAGTCTCCAAACTGTGGGACTCCTCCCCTCCCTCAGTCTCCAAACTGTGCGACTCCTCCCCTCCCTCAGACACCCATCAAACTGTGTGAGAGTGATGATTGGATAATGGACATTTCTGCCCCGTTTCCAGGTGATAGTGGTGGCTCGCAATGCCAAGGATAATCTGGTCTCCTACTTTCACTTCCATCGCATGAACCAAATGTTGCCCGAGCCTGGAACCTGGGAGGAATTTCTACAAAGCTTCGTGAATGGACAAGGTGAGAATCAACCTCCAATCAGAACCGCTCACCAAACACTTCCAGGGCAGGTACAGCACGGGTTAGATACAGAGTAAAGCTCCCTCTACACTGTCCCATCAAACACTCCCAGGGCAGGTACAGCACGGGTTAGATACAGAGTAAAGCTCCCTCTACACTGTCCCATCAAACACTCCCAGGGCAGGTACGGCATGGGTTAGATACAGAG
>JASTWF010000289.1:262000-334500 GCA_030390025.1 Squalus acanthias | reverse complement strand
CCCCTCTCTCTCTGTCTCTCTCTCCCTGTCTCTCTCTCTCTATCTCTCTCTCTCTCACTCTCCGTCTCTCTATCTCTCTCTATCTCTCTCTCTCTCTCACTCCCTCTCTCTCTGTCTCTCTCTCTCTCTCTGTCTCTGTCTCTGTCTCTCTCTCTCTGTCTCTCTCTCTCTCTCTCTCTCTCTCTCTGTCTCTCTATCTGTCTCTCTCTCTCTCTCTCTCTCTGTCTCTCTCTGTCTCTCTCTCTCTCTCTGTCTCTCTCTCTCTCTCACTCTGTCTCTGTCTATCTCTCTCTGTCTCTCTCTCTGTCTATCTCTCTCTCTCTGTCTCTCTCTCTCTCTGTCTCTCTCTGTCTCTCTCTCTCTCTCTCTGTCTCTCTCTCTCTGTCTCGCTCTCTGTCTCTCTCTCTCTCTCTCTCTCTGCATCTCTCTCACTCTCTCTCTCTCACTCCCTCTCTCCGTATCTCAGGTGAGGTGGGAGACTGGAAGAACCATTTCACCGTGGCACAGAACGAAGCTTTCGATGAAGATTACGAGAGGCAGATGGGACACAGCTCGGTGAAGTTTCGGGACGTCTTGTGAAGACTGAGCAATGAATCAAAATCGAAAAATCAAAATTAAACTTCATTAACAATTTAAAAAAAATCATGAACTCAGGTTATTTCCCATCAAATGTGTTCCACCATCGCAAGAGACTGAGAGACACCAGTCAGTGTACAGATATCTCCCTGAGAGAGAGGGACTGAGAGACACCAGTCAGTGTAGAGATATCTCCCTGAGAGAGAGGGACTGAGAGACACCAGTCAGTGTACAGATATCTCCCTGAGAGAGAGGGGACTGAGAGACACCAGTCAGTGTACAGATATATCCCTGAGAGAGAGGGGACTGAGAGACACCAGTCAGTGTACAGATATCTCCCTGAGAGAGGGGACTGAGAGACACCAGTCAGTGTACAGATATCTCCCTGAGAGAGAGGGACTGAGAGACACCAGTCAGTGTACAGATATCTCCCTGAGAGAGGGGACTGAGAGACACCAGTCAGTGTACAGATATCTCCCTGAGAGAGGGGACTGAGAGACACCAGTCAGTGTACAGATATCTCCCTGAGGGAGAGGGACTGAGAGACACCAGTCAGTGTACAGATATCTCCCTGAGAGAGAGGGACTGAGAGACACCAGTCAGTGTACAGATATATCCCTGAGAGAGAGGGGACTGAGAGACACCAGTCAGTGTACAGATATCTCCCTGAGAGAGGGGACTGAGAGACACCAGTCAGTGTACAGATATCTCCCTGAGAGAGAGGGACTGAGAGACACCAGTCAGTGTACAGATATCTCCCTGAGAGAGGGGACTGAGAGACACCAGTCAGTGTACAGATATCTCCCTGAGAGAGGGGACTGAGAGACACCAGCCAGTGTACAGATATCTCCCTGAGAGAGGGACTGAGAGACACCAGTCAGTGTACAGATATCTCCCTGAGAGAGAGGGGACTGAGAGACACCAGTCAGTGTACAGATATCTCCCTGAGAGAGGGGACTGAGAGACACCAGTCAGTGTACAGATATCTCCCTGAGAGAGGGGACTGAGAGACACCAGCCAGTGTACAGATATCTCCCTGAGAGAGGGACTGAGAGACACCAGTCAGTGTACAGATATCTCCCTGAGAGAGAGGGGACTGAGAGATACCAGTCAGTCTACAGATATCTCCCTGAGAGAGAGGGACTGAGAGACACCAGTCAGTGTACAGATATCTCCCTGAGAGAGAGGGACTGAGAGACACCAGTCAGTGTACAGATATCTCCCTGAGAGAGGGGACTGAGAGACACCAGTCAGTGTCCAGATATCTCCCTGAGAGAGAGGGGACTGAGAGACACCAGTCAGTGTACAGATATCTCCCTGAGAGAGGGGACTGAGAGACACCAGTCAGTGTCCAGATATCTCCCTGAGAGAGAGGGGACTGAGAGACACCAGTCAGTGTCCAGATATCACCCTGAGGGAGAGGGACTGAGTGACACCAGTCAGTGTACAGATATCTCCCTGAGGGAGAGGGACTGAGTGACACCAGTCAGTGTACAGATATCTCCCTGAGAGAGAGGGACTGAGAGACACCAGTCAGTGTACAAATATCTCCCTGAGAGAGAGGGGTCTGAGTGACACCAGTCAGTTTACAGATATCTCCCTGATAGAGAGGGACTGAGAGACACCAGTCAGTGTACAGATATCTCCCTGAGAGAGAGGGGACTGATAGACACCAGTCAGTGTCCAGATATCTCCCTGAGAGAGAGGGACTGAGAGACACCAGTCAGTGTACAGATATCTCCCTGAGAGAGGGGGGACTGAGAGACACCAGTCAGTGCACAGATATCTCCCTGAGGGAGAGGGACTGAGAGACACCAGTCAGTGTACAGATATCTCCCTGAGAGAGAGGGACTGAGAGACACCAGTCAGTGTACAGATATCTCCCTGAGAGAGAGGGACTGAGAGACACCAGTCAGTGTACAGATATCTCCCTGAGAGAGAGGGACTGAGATACACCAGTCAGTGTACAGATATCTCCCTGAGAGAGAGGGGTCTGAGTGACATCAGTCAGTGTACAGATATCTCCCTGAGGGAGAGGGGACTGAGAGACACCAGTCAGTGTACAGATATCTCCCTGAGAGAGAGGGGACTGAGAGACACCAGTCAGTGTACAGATATCTCCCTGAGAGAGAGGGGACTGAGAGACACCAGTCAGTGTACAGATATCTCCCTGAGAGAGAGGGGACTGAGAGACACCAGTCAGTGTACAGATATCTCCCTGAGAGAGAGGGGACTGAGAGACACCAGTCAGTGTACAGATATCTCCGTAAGACACCAGAAGGGGCAGCACTGAGGGAGCGCCGCACTGTCGGAGGGGCAGTACTGAGGGAGCGCTGCACTGTCGGAGGGGCAGTACTGAGGGAGCGCCGCACTGTCGGAGGGGCAGTACTGAGGGAGTGCCACACTGTCGGAGGGGCAGTACTGAGGGAGCGCTGCACTGTCGTAGGGGCAGTACTGAGGGAGCGCCGCACTGTCGGAGGGGCAGTACTGAGGGAGCGCTGCACTGTCGGACGGGCAGTACTGAGGGACTTTACTCTGTATCAAACACGTAATGTTCTTGCCCTGGGAGTATATGGATTGATTGTCCTTCGGAACAATTACCCTTGACCTGTCCGATCGCCCTGCCTCTGAGGTGAAAGGTCAGAGTGCTGTCCCTCTGTACCCCTCCCCCACAGTCCCAGTCTGGTTCCGATGCTGAATATTTGGAGGTTCCAAGCAACAGTTGCTCCTTGCTCTATCCCACACCCGTCTCCCAGAGACTGGTCAAACCTGTCTGCTATCTCCGCAATTAAATTCCGTGCAAACTCTGCGTTGATGCCAGGAGGCAAAATAAGTGTAAAGATCAGGCAGAAACTGGCTGGTTTGAGAGAGCCCAAGAGAGCAGGTGTTGGTAATATAGCTCCCTCTACACTGTCCCGTCAAAACCTCCCAGGGCAGGTACAGCACGGGTTAGATACAGAGTAAAGCTCCCTCTACACTGTCCCATCAAACACTCCCAGGGCAGGTACAGCACGGGTTAGATACAGAGTAAAGCTCCCTCTACACTGTCCCTTCAAAACCTCCCAGGGCAGGTACAGCACGGGTTAGATACGAGTAAAGCTCCCTCTACACTGTCCCATCAAACACTCCCAGGGCAGGTACAGCACGGGTTAGATACAGAGTAAAGCTCCCTCTACACTGACCAATCAACACTCCCAGGGCAGGTACAGCACGGGTTAGATACAGAGTAAAGCTCTCTACACTGTCCCATCAAACACTCCCAGGGCAGGTACAGCACGGGTTAGATACAGAGTAAAGCTCCCTCTACACTGTCCCATCAAACACTCCCAGAGCAGGTACAGCACGGGTTAGATACAGAGTAAAGCTCCCTCTACACTGTCCCGTCAAACACTCCCAGGGCAGGTACAGCACGGGTTAGATGCAGAGTAAAGCTCCCTCTACAGTGTCCCCATCAAAACCTCCCAGGGCAGGTACAGCACAGGTTAGATACAGAGTAAAGCTCCCTCTACACTGTCCCATCAAACACTCCCAGGGCAGGTACAGCACGGGTTAGATACAGAGTAAAGTTCCCTCTACAGTGTCCCATCAAACACTCCCAGGGCAGGTACAGCACGGGTTAGATACAGAGTAAAGCTCCCTCTACACTGTCCCATCAAACACTCCCAGGGCAGGTACAGCACGGGTTAGATACAGAGTAAAGCTCCCTCGACACTGTCCCATTAAACACTCCCAGGGCAGGTACAGCACGGGTTAGATACAGCGTAAAGCTCTCTCTACACTGTCCCATCAAACACTCCCAGGGCAGGTACAGCACGGGTGAGATACAGAGTAAAGCTCCCTCTACACTGACCAATCAACACTCCCAGGGCAGGTACAGCACGGGTTAGATACAGAGTAAAGCTCTCTACACTGTCCCACCAAACACTCCCAGGGCAGGTACAGCACGGGTTAGATACAGAGTAAAGCTACCTCTACACTGTCCCATCAAACACTCCCAGAGCAGGTACAGCACGGGTTAGATACAGAGTAAAGCTCCCTCTACACTGTCCCGTCAAACACTCCCAGGGCAGGTACAGCACGGGTTAGATGCAGAGTAAAGTTCCCTCTACAGTGTCCCCATCAAACACTCCCAGGGCAGGTACAGCACAGATTAGATACAGAGTAAAGCTCCCTCTACACTGTCCCATCAAACACTCCCAGGGCAGGTACAGCACGGGTTAGATACAGAGTAAAGTTCCCTCTACAGTGTCCCATCAAACACTCCCAGGGCAGGTACAGCACTGGGTTAGATACAGAGTAAAGCTCCCTCTACACTGTCCCATCAAACACTCCCAGAGCAGGTACAGCACGGGTTAGATACAGAGTAAAGCTCCCTCTACACTGTCCCATCAAACACTCCCAGGGCAGGTACAGCACGGGTTAGATACAGAGTAAAGCTCCCTCTACACTGTCCCGTCAAACACTCCCAGGGCAGGTACAGCACGGGTTAGATGCAGAGTAAAGTTCCCTCCACAGTGTCCCCATCAAACACTCCCAGGGCAGGTACAGCACAGGTTAGATACAGAGTAAAGCTCCCTCTACACTGTCCCATCAAACACTCCCAGGGCAGGTACAGCACGGGTTAGATACAGAGTAAAGTTCCCTCTACAGTGTCCCCATCAAACACTCCCAGGGCAGGTACAGCACGGGTTAGATACAGAGTAAAGCTCCCTCTACACTGTCCCATCAAACACTCCCAGGGCAGGTACAGCACGGGTTAGATACAGAGTAAAGCTCCCTCGACACTGTCCCATTAAACACTCCCAGGGCAGGTACAGCACGGGTTAGATACAGCGTAAAGCTCTCTCTACACTGTCCCCATCAAACACTCCCAGGGCAGGTACAGCACGGGTGAGATACAGAGTAAAGCTCCCTCTACACTGACCAATCAAACACTCCCAGGGCAGGTACAGCACGGGTTAGATACAGAGTAAAGCTCTCTACACTGTCCCACCAAACACTCCCAGGGCAGGTACAGCACGGGTTAGATACAGAGTAAAGCTACCTCTACACTGTCCCATCAAACACTCCCAGAGCAGGTACAGCACGGGTTAGATACAGAGTAAAGCTCCCTCTACACTGTCCCGTCAAACACTCCCAGGGCAGGTACAGCACGGGTTAGATGCAGAGTAAAGTTCCCTCTACAGTGTCCCCATCAAACACTCCCAGGCAGGTACAGCACAGATTAGATACAGAGTAAAGCTCCCTCTACACTGTCCCATCAAACACTCCCAGGGCAGGTACAGCACGGGTTAGATACAGAGTAAAGTTCCCTCTACAGTGTCCCCATCAAACACTCCCAGGGCAGGTACAGCACGGGTTAGATACAGAGTAAAGCTCCCTCTACACTGTCCCATCAAACACTCCCAGAGCAGGTACAGCACGGGTTAGATACAGAGTAAAGCTCCCTCTACACTGTCCCGTCAAACACTCTCAGGGCAGGTACAGCACGGGTTAGATGCAGAGTAAAGCTCCCTCTACACTTGTCCCCATCAAACACTCCCAGGGCAGGTACAGCACAGGTTAGATACAGAGTAAAGCTCCCTCAACACTGTCCCATCAAACACTCCCAGGGCAGGTACAGCACGGGTTCGATACAGAGTAAAGTTCCCTCTACAGTGTCCCCATCAAACACTCCCAGGGCAGGTACAGCACGGGTGAGATACAGAGTAAAGCTCCCTCTACACTGTCCCATCAAACACTCCCAGGGCAGGTACAGCACGGGTTAGATACAGAGTAAAGCTCCCTCGACACTGTCCCATTAAACACTCCCAGGGCAGGTACAGCACGGGTTAGATACAGAGTAAAGCTCCCTCTACACTGTCCCATCAAACACTCCCAGGGCAGGTACAGCACGGGTTAGATACAGAGTAAAGCTCCCTCTACACTGACCAATCAACACTCCCAGGGCAGGTACAGCACGGGTTAGATACAGAGTAAAGCTCTCTACACTGTCCCATCAAACACTCCCAGGGCAGGTACAGCACGGGTTAGATACAGAGTAAAGCTCCCTCTACACTGTCCCATCAAACACTCCCAGAGCAGGTACAGCACGGGTCAGATACAGAGTAAAGCTCCCTCTACACTGTCCCGTCAAACACTCCCAGGGCAGGTACAGCACGGGTTAGATGCAGAGTAAAGTTCCCTCTGCAGTGTCCCCATCAAACACTCCCAGGGCAGGTACAGCACAGGTTAGATACAGAGTAAAGCTCCCTCTACACTGTCCCATCAAACACTCCCAGGGCAGGTACAGCACGGGTTAGATACAGAGTAAAGCTCCCTCTGCACTGTCCCGTCAATCACTCCCAGGGCAGGTACAGCACGGGTTAGATACAGAGTAAAGCTCCCTCTACACTGTCCCATCAAACACTCCCAGGGCAGGTACAGCACGGGTTAGATACAGAGTAAAGTTCCCTCTACAGTGTCCCCATCAAACACTCCCAGGGCAGGTACAGCACGGGTTAGATACAGAGTAAAGCTCCCTCTACACTGTCCCATCAAACACTCCCAGGGCAGGTACAGCACGGGTTAGATACAGAGTAAAGCTCCCTCGACACTGTCCCATTAAACACTCCCAGGGCAGGTACAGCACGGGTTAGATACAGCGTAAAGCTCTCTCTACACTGTCCCATCAAACTCTCCCAGGGCAGGTACAGCACGGGTGAGATACAGAGTAAAGCTCCCTCTACACTGACCAATCAACACTCCCAGGGCAGGTACAGCACGGGTTAGATACAGAGTAAAGCACTCTACACTGTCCCATCAAACACTCCCAGGGCAGGTACAGCACGGGTTAGATACAGAGTAAAGCTACCTCTACACTGTCCCATCAAACACTCCCAGAGCAGGTACAGCACGGGTTAGATACAGAGTAAAGCTCCCTCTACACTGTCCCGTCAAACACTCCCAGGGCAGGTACAGCACGGGTTAGATGCAGAGTAAAGTTCCCTCTACAGTGTCCCCATCAAACACTCCCAGGGCAGGTACAGCACAGATTAGATACAGAGTAAAGCTCCCTCTACACTGTCCCATCAAACACTCCCAGGGCAGGTACAGCACGGGTTAGATACAGAGTAAAGTTCCCTTTACAGTGTCCCCATCAAACACTCCCAGGGCAGGTACAGCACGGGTTAGATACAGAGTAAAGCTCCCTCTACACTGTCCCATCAAACACTCCCAGAGCAGGTACAGCACGGGTTAGATACAGAGTAAAGCTCCCTCTACACTGTCCCGTCAAACACTCTCAGGGCAGGTACAGCACGGGTTAGATGCAGAGTAAAGTTCCCTCTACAGTGTCCCCATCAAACACTCCCAGGGCAGGTACAGCACAGGTTAGATACAGAGTAAAGCTCCCTCTACACTGTCCCATCAAACACTCCCAGGGCAGGTACAGCACGGGTTAGATACAGAGTAAAGTTCCCTCTACAGTGTCCCCATCAAACACTCCCAGGGCAGGTACAGCACGGGTGAGATACAGAGTAAAGCTCCCTCTACACTGTCCCATCAAACACTCCCAGGGCAGGTGCAGCACGGGTCAGATACAGAGTAAAGCTCCCTCGACACTGTCCCATTAAACACTCCCAGGGCAGGTACAGCACGGGTTAGATACAGCGTAAAGCTCCCTCTACACTGTCCCATCAAACACTCCCAGGGCAGGTACAGCACGGGTTAGATACAGAGTAAAGCTCTCTACACTGTCCCATCAAACACTCCCAGGGCAGGTACAGCACGGGTTAGATACAGAGTAAAGCTCCCTCTACACTGTCCCATCAAACACTCCCAGAGCAGGTACAGCACGGGTCAGATACAGAGTAAAGCTCCCTCTACACTGTCCCGTCAAACACTCCCAGGGCAGGTACAGCACGGGTTAGATGCAGAGTAAAGTTCCCTCTGCAGTGTCCCTATCAAACACTCCCAGGGGAGGTACAGCACAGGTTAGATACAGAGTAAAGCTCCCTCTACACTGTCCCATCAAACACTCCCAGGGCAGGTACAGCACGGGTTAGATACAGAGTAAAGTTCCCTCTACAGTGTCCCCATCAAACACTCCCAGGGCAGGTACAGCACGGGTTAGATACAGAGTAAAGCTCCCTCTACACTGTCCCATCAAACACTCCCAGGGCAGTACAGCACGGGTTAGATACAGAGTAAAGCTCCCTCTACACTGTCCCATCAAACACTCCCAGGGCAGGTACAGCACGGGTTAGATACAGAGTAAAGCTCCCTCTACACTGTCCCATCAAACACTCCCAGGGCAGGTACAGCACGGGTTAGATACAGAGTAAAGCTCCCTCTACACTGTCCCATCAAACACTCCCAGGGCAGGTACAGCACGGGTTAGATACAGAGTAAAGCTCCCTCTACACTGTCCCATCAAACACTCCCAGGGCAGGTACAGCACGGGTTAGATACAGAGTAAAGCTCCCTCTACACTGTCCCATCAAACACTCCCAGGGCAGGTACAGCACGGGTTAGATACAGAGTAAAGCTCCCTCTACACTGTCCCATCAAACACTCCCAGGGCAGGTACAGCACGGGTTAGATACAGAGTAAAGCTCCCTCTACACTGTCCCATCAAACACTCCCAGGGCAGGTACAGCACGGGTTAGATACAGAGTAAAGCTCCCTCTACACTGTCCCATCAAACACTCCCAGGGCAGGTACAGCACGGGTTAGATACAGAGTAAAGCTCCCTCTACACTGTCCCATCAAACACTCCCAGGGCAGGTACAGCACGGGTTAGATACAGAGTAAAGCTCCCTCTACACTGTCCCATCAAACACTCCCAGGGCAGGTACAGCACGGGTTAGATACAGAGTAAAGCTCCCTCTACACTGTCCCATCAAACACTCCCAGGGCAGGTACAGCACGGGTTAGATACAGAGTAAAGCTCCCTCTACACTGTCCCATCAAACACTCCCAGGGCAGGTACAGCACGGGTTAGATACAGAGTAAAGCTCCCTCTACACTGTCCCATCAAACACTCCCAGGGCAGGTACAGCACGGGTTAGATACAGAGTAAAGCTCCCTCTACACTGTCCCATCAAACACTCCCAGGGCAGGTACAGCACGGGTTAGATACAGAGTAAAGCTCCCTCTACACTGTCCCATCAAACACTCCCAGGGCAGGTACAGCACGGGTTAGATACAGAGTAAAGCTCCCTCTACACTGTCCCATCAAACACTCCCAGGGCAGGTACAGCACGGGTTAGATACAGAGTAAAGCTCCCTCTACACTGTCCCATCAAACACTCCCAGGGCAGGTACAGCACGGGTTAGATACAGAGTAAAGCTCCCTCTACACTGTCCCATCAAACACTCCCAGGGCAGGTACAGCACGGGTTAGATACAGAGTAAAGCTCCCTCTACACTGTCCCATCAAACACTCCCAGGGCAGGTACAGCACGGGTTAGATACAGAGTAAAGCTCCCTCTACACTGTCCCATCAAACACTCCCAGGGCAGGTACAGCACGGGTTAGATACAGAGTAAAGCTCCCTCTACACTGTCCCATCAAACACTCCCAGGGCAGGTACAGCACGGGTTAGATACAGAGTAAAGCTCCCTCTACACTGTCCCATCAAACACTCCCAGGGCAGGTACAGCACGGGTTAGATACAGAGTAAAGCTCCCTCTACACTGTCCCATCAAACACTCCCAGGGCAGGTACAGCACGGGTTAGATACAGAGTAAAGCTCCCTCTACACTGTCCCATCAAACACTCCCAGGGCAGGTACAGCACGGGTTAGATACAGAGTAAAGCTCCCTCTACACTGTCCCATCAAACACTCCCAGGGCAGGTACAGCACGGGTTAGATACAGAGTAAAGCTCCCTCTACACTGTCCCATCAAACACTCCCAGGGCAGGTACAGCACGGGTTAGATACAGAGTAAAGCTCCCTCTACACTGTCCCATCAAACACTCCCAGGGCAGGTACAGCACGGGTTAGATACAGAGTAAAGCTCCCTCTACACTGTCCCATCAAACACTCCCAGGGCAGGTACAGCACGGGTTAGATACAGAGTAAAGCTCCCTCTACACTGTCCCATCAAACACTCCCAGGGCAGGTACAGCACGGGTTAGATACAGAGTAAAGCTCCCTCTACACTGTCCCATCAAACACTCCCAGGGCAGGTACAGCACGGGTTAGATACAGAGTAAAGCTCCCTCTACACTGTCCCATCAAACACTCCCAGGGCAGGTACAGCACGGGTTAGATACAGAGTAAAGCTCCCTCTACACTGTCCCATCAAACACTCCCAGGGCAGGTACAGCACGGGTTAGATACAGAGTAAAGCTCCCTCTACACTGTCCCATCAAACACTCCCAGGGCAGGTACAGCACGGGTTAGATACAGAGTAAAGCTCCCTCTACACTGTCCCATCAAACACTCCCAGGGCAGGTACAGCACGGGTTAGATACAGAGTAAAGCTCCCTCTACACTGTCCCATCAAACACTCCCAGGGCAGGTACAGCACGGGTTAGATACAGAGTAAAGCTCCCTCTACACTGTCCCATCAAACACTCCCAGGGCAGGTACAGCACGGGTTAGATACAGAGTAAAGCTCCCTCTACACTGTCCCATCAAACACTCCCAGGGCAGGTACAGCACGGGTTAGATACAGAGTAAAGCTCCCTCTACACTGTCCCATCAAACACTCCCAGGGCAGGTACAGCACGGGTTAGATACAGAGTAAAGCTCCCTCTACACTGTCCCATCAAACACTCCCAGGGCAGGTACAGCACGGGTTAGATACAGAGTAAAGCTCCCTCTACACTGTCCCATCAAACACTCCCAGGGCAGGTACAGCACGGGTTAGATACAGAGTAAAGCTCCCTCTACACTGTCCCATCAAACACTCCCAGGGCAGGTACAGCACGGGTTAGATACAGAGTAAAGCTCCCTCTACACTGTCCCATCAAACACTCCCAGGGCAGGTACAGCACGGGTTAGATACAGAGTAAAGCTCCCTCTACACTGTCCCATCAAACACTCCCAGGGCAGGTACAGCACGGGTTAGATACAGAGTAAAGCTCCCTCTACACTGTCCCATCAAACACTCCCAGGGCAGGTACAGCACGGGTTAGATACAGAGTAAAGCTCCCTCTACACTGTCCCATCAAACACTCCCAGGGCAGGTACAGCACGGGTTAGATACAGAGTAAAGCTCCCTCTACACTGTCCCATCAAACACTCCCAGGGCAGGTACAGCACGGGTTAGATACAGAGTAAAGCTCCCTCTACACTGTCCCATCAAACACTCCCAGGGCAGGTACAGCACGGGTTAGATACAGAGTAAAGCTCCCTCTACACTGTCCCATCAAACACTCCCAGGGCAGGTACAGCACGGGTTAGATACAGAGTAAAGCTCCCTCTACACTGTCCCATCAAACACTCCCAGGGCAGGTACAGCACGGGTTAGATACAGAGTAAAGCTCCCTCTACACTGTCCCATCAAACACTCCCAGGGCAGGTACAGCACGGGTTAGATACAGAGTAAAGCTCCCTCTACACTGTCCCATCAAACACTCCCAGGGCAGGTACAGCACGGGTTAGATACAGAGTAAAGCTCCCTCTACACTGTCCCATCAAACACTCCCAGGGCAGGTACAGCACGGGTTAGATACAGAGTAAAGCTCCCTCTACACTGTCCCATCAAACACTCCCAGGGCAGGTACAGCACGGGTTAGATACAGAGTAAAGCTCCCTCTACACTGTCCCATCAAACACTCCCAGGGCAGGTACAGCACGGGTTAGATACAGAGTAAAGCTCCCTCTACACTGTCCCATCAAACACTCCCAGGGCAGGTACAGCACGGGTTAGATACAGAGTAAAGCTCCCTCTACACTGTCCCATCAAACACTCCCAGGGCAGGTACAGCACGGGTTAGATACAGAGTAAAGCTCCCTCTACACTGTCCCATCAAACACTCCCAGGGCAGGTACAGCACGGGTTAGATACAGAGTAAAGCTCCCTCTACACTGTCCCATCAAACACTCCCAGGGCAGGTACAGCACGGGTTAGATACAGAGTAAAGCTCCCTCTACACTGTCCCATCAAACACTCCCAGGGCAGGTACAGCACGGGTTAGATACAGAGTAAAGCTCCCTCTACACTGTCCCATCAAACACTCCCAGGGCAGGTACAGCACGGGTTAGATACAGAGTAAAGCTCCCTCTACACTGTCCCATCAAACACTCCCAGGGCAGGTACAGCACGGGTTAGATACAGAGTAAAGCTCCCTCTACACTGTCCCATCAAACACTCCCAGGGCAGGTACAGCACGGGTTAGATACAGAGTAAAGCTCCCTCTACACTGTCCCATCAAACACTCCCAGGGCAGGTACAGCACGGGTTAGATACAGAGTAAAGCTCCCTCTACACTGTCCCATCAAACACTCCCAGGGCAGGTACAGCACGGGTTAGATACAGAGTAAAGCTCCCTCTACACTGTCCCATCAAACACTCCCAGGGCAGGTACAGCACGGGTTAGATACAGAGTAAAGCTCCCTCTACACTGTCCCATCAAACACTCCCAGGGCAGGTACAGCACGGGTTAGATACAGAGTAAAGCTCCCTCTACACTGTCCCATCAAACACTCCCAGGGCAGGTACAGCACGGGTTAGATACAGAGTAAAGCTCCCTCTACACTGTCCCATCAAACACTCCCAGGGCAGGTACAGCACGGGTTAGATACAGAGTAAAGCTCCCTCTACACTGTCCCATCAAACACTCCCAGGGCAGGTACAGCACGGGTTAGATACAGAGTAAAGCTCCCTCTACACTGTCCCATCAAACACTCCCAGGGCAGGTACAGCACGGGTTAGATACAGAGTAAAGCTCCCTCTACACTGTCCCATCAAACACTCCCAGGGCAGGTACAGCACGGGTTAGATACAGAGTAAAGCTCCCTCTACACTGTCCCATCAAACACTCCCAGGGCAGGTACAGCACGGGTTAGATACAGAGTAAAGCTCCCTCTACACTGTCCCATCAAACACTCCCAGGGCAGGTACAGCACGGGTTAGATACAGAGTAAAGCTCCCTCTACACTGTCCCATCAAACACTCCCAGGGCAGGTACAGCACGGGTTAGATACAGAGTAAAGCTCCCTCTACACTGTCCCATCAAACACTCCCAGGGCAGGTACAGCACGGGTTAGATACAGAGTAAAGCTCCCTCTACACTGTCCCATCAAACACTCCCAGGGCAGGTACAGCACGGGTTAGATACAGAGTAAAGCTCCCTCTACACTGTCCCATCAAACACTCCCAGGGCAGGTACAGCACGGGTTAGATACAGAGTAAAGCTCCCTCTACACTGTCCCATCAAACACTCCCAGGGCAGGTACAGCACGGGTTAGATACAGAGTAAAGCTCCCTCTACACTGTCCCATCAAACACTCCCAGGGCAGGTACAGCACGGGTTAGATACAGAGTAAAGCTCCCTCTACACTGTCCCATCAAACACTCCCAGGGCAGGTACAGCACGGGTTAGATACAGAGTAAAGCTCCCTCTACACTGTCCCATCAAACACTCCCAGGGCAGGTACAGCACGGGTTAGATACAGAGTAAAGCTCCCTCTACACTGTCCCATCAAACACTCCCAGGGCAGGTACAGCACGGGTTAGATACAGAGTAAAGCTCCCTCTACACTGTCCCATCAAACACTCCCAGGGCAGGTACAGCACGGGTTAGATACAGAGTAAAGCTCCCTCTACACTGTCCCATCAAACACTCCCAGGGCAGGTACAGCACGGGTTAGATACAGAGTAAAGCTCCCTCTACACTGTCCCATCAAACACTCCCAGGGCAGGTACAGCACGGGTTAGATACAGAGTAAAGCTCCCTCTACACTGTCCCATCAAACACTCCCAGGGCAGGTACAGCACGGGTTAGATACAGAGTAAAGCTCCCTCTACACTGTCCCATCAAACACTCCCAGGGCAGGTACAGCACGGGTTAGATACAGAGTAAAGCTCCCTCTACACTGTCCCATCAAACACTCCCAGGGCAGGTACAGCACGGGTTAGATACAGAGTAAAGCTCCCTCTACACTGTCCCATCAAACACTCCCAGGGCAGGTACAGCACGGGTTAGATACAGAGTAAAGCTCCCTCTACACTGTCCCATCAAACACTCCCAGGGCAGGTACAGCACGGGTTAGATACAGAGTAAAGCTCCCTCTACACTGTCCCATCAAACACTCCCAGGGCAGGTACAGCACGGGTTAGATACAGAGTAAAGCTCCCTCTACACTGTCCCATCAAACACTCCCAGGGCAGGTACAGCACGGGTTAGATACAGAGTAAAGCTCCCTCTACACTGTCCCATCAAACACTCCCAGGGCAGGTACAGCACGGGTTAGATACAGAGTAAAGCTCCCTCTACACTGTCCCATCAAACACTCCCAGGGCAGGTACAGCACGGGTTAGATACAGAGTAAAGCTCCCTCTACACTGTCCCATCAAACACTCCCAGGGCAGGTACAGCACGGGTTAGATACAGAGTAAAGCTCCCTCTACACTGTCCCATCAAACACTCCCAGGGCAGGTACAGCACGGGTTAGATACAGAGTAAAGCTCCCTCTACACTGTCCCATCAAACACTCCCAGGGCAGGTACAGCACGGGTTAGATACAGAGTAAAGCTCCCTCTACACTGTCCCATCAAACACTCCCAGGGCAGGTACAGCACGGGTTAGATACAGAGTAAAGCTCCCTCTACACTGTCCCATCAAACACTCCCAGGGCAGGTACAGCACGGGTTAGATACAGAGTAAAGCTCCCTCTACACTGTCCCATCAAACACTCCCAGGGCAGGTACAGCACGGGTTAGATACAGAGTAAAGCTCCCTCTACACTGTCCCATCAAACACTCCCAGGGCAGGTACAGCACGGGTTAGATACAGAGTAAAGCTCCCTCTACACTGTCCCATCAAACACTCCCAGGGCAGGTACAGCACGGGTTAGATACAGAGTAAAGCTCCCTCTACACTGTCCCATCAAACACTCCCAGGGCAGGTACAGCACGGGTTAGATACAGAGTAAAGCTCCCTCTACACTGTCCCATCAAACACTCCCAGGGCAGGTACAGCACGGGTTAGATACAGAGTAAAGCTCCCTCTACACTGTCCCATCAAACACTCCCAGGGCAGGTACAGCACGGGTTAGATACAGAGTAAAGCTCCCTCTACACTGTCCCATCAAACACTCCCAGGGCAGGTACAGCACGGGTTAGATACAGAGTAAAGCTCCCTCTACACTGTCCCATCAAACACTCCCAGGGCAGGTACAGCACGGGTTAGATACAGAGTAAAGCTCCCTCTACACTGTCCCATCAAACACTCCCAGGGCAGGTACAGCACGGGTTAGATACAGAGTAAAGCTCCCTCTACACTGTCCCATCAAACACTCCCAGGGCAGGTACAGCACGGGTTAGATACAGAGTAAAGCTCCCTCTACACTGTCCCATCAAACACTCCCAGGGCAGGTACAGCACGGGTTAGATACAGAGTAAAGCTCCCTCTACACTGTCCCATCAAACACTCCCAGGGCAGGTACAGCACGGGTTAGATACAGAGTAAAGCTCCCTCTACACTGTCCCATCAAACACTCCCAGGGCAGGTACAGCACGGGTTAGATACAGAGTAAAGCTCCCTCTACACTGTCCCATCAAACACTCCCAGGGCAGGTACAGCACGGGTTAGATACAGAGTAAAGCTCCCTCTACACTGTCCCATCAAACACTCCCAGGGCAGGTACAGCACGGGTTAGATACAGAGTAAAGCTCCCTCTACACTGTCCCATCAAACACTCCCAGGGCAGGTACAGCACGGGTTAGATACAGAGTAAAGCTCCCTCTACACTGTCCCATCAAACACTCCCAGGGCAGGTACAGCACGGGTTAGATACAGAGTAAAGCTCCCTCTACACTGTCCCATCAAACACTCCCAGGGCAGGTACAGCACGGGTTAGATACAGAGTAAAGCTCCCTCTACACTGTCCCATCAAACACTCCCAGGGCAGGTACAGCACGGGTTAGATACAGAGTAAAGCTCCCTCTACACTGTCCCATCAAACACTCCCAGGGCAGGTACAGCACGGGTTAGATACAGAGTAAAGCTCCCTCTACACTGTCCCATCAAACACTCCCAGGGCAGGTACAGCACGGGTTAGATACAGAGTAAAGCTCCCTCTACACTGTCCCATCAAACACTCCCAGGGCAGGTACAGCACGGGTTAGATACAGAGTAAAGCTCCCTCTACACTGTCCCATCAAACACTCCCAGGGCAGGTACAGCACGGGTTAGATACAGAGTAAAGCTCCCTCTACACTGTCCCATCAAACACTCCCAGGGCAGGTACAGCACGGGTTAGATACAGAGTAAAGCTCCCTCTACACTGTCCCATCAAACACTCCCAGGGCAGGTACAGCACGGGTTAGATACAGAGTAAAGCTCCCTCTACACTGTCCCATCAAACACTCCCAGGGCAGGTACAGCACGGGTTAGATACAGAGTAAAGCTCCCTCTACACTGTCCCATCAAACACTCCCAGGGCAGGTACAGCACGGGTTAGATACAGAGTAAAGCTCCCTCTACACTGTCCCATCAAACACTCCCAGGGCAGGTACAGCACGGGTTAGATACAGAGTAAAGCTCCCTCTACACTGTCCCATCAAACACTCCCAGGGCAGGTACAGCACGGGTTAGATACAGAGTAAAGCTCCCTCTACACTGTCCCATCAAACACTCCCAGGGCAGGTACAGCACGGGTTAGATACAGAGTAAAGCTCCCTCTACACTGTCCCATCAAACACTCCCAGGGCAGGTACAGCACGGGTTAGATACAGAGTAAAGCTCCCTCTACACTGTCCCATCAAACACTCCCAGGGCAGGTACAGCACGGGTTAGATACAGAGTAAAGCTCCCTCTACACTGTCCCATCAAACACTCCCAGGGCAGGTACAGCACGGGTTAGATACAGAGTAAAGCTCCCTCTACACTGTCCCATCAAACACTCCCAGGGCAGGTACAGCACGGGTTAGATACAGAGTAAAGCTCCCTCTACACTGTCCCATCAAACACTCCCAGGGCAGGTACAGCACGGGTTAGATACAGAGTAAAGCTCCCTCTACACTGTCCCATCAAACACTCCCAGGGCAGGTACAGCACGGGTTAGATACAGAGTAAAGCTCCCTCTACACTGTCCCATCAAACACTCCCAGGGCAGGTACAGCACGGGTTAGATACAGAGTAAAGCTCCCTCTACACTGTCCCATCAAACACTCCCAGGGCAGGTACAGCACGGGTTAGATACAGAGTAAAGCTCCCTCTACACTGTCCCATCAAACACTCCCAGGGCAGGTACAGCACGGGTTAGATACAGAGTAAAGCTCCCTCTACACTGTCCCATCAAACACTCCCAGGGCAGGTACAGCACGGGTTAGATACAGAGTAAAGCTCCCTCTACACTGTCCCATCAAACACTCCCAGGGCAGGTACAGCACGGGTTAGATACAGAGTAAAGCTCCCTCTACACTGTCCCATCAAACACTCCCAGGGCAGGTACAGCACGGGTTAGATACAGAGTAAAGCTCCCTCTACACTGTCCCATCAAACACTCCCAGGGCAGGTACAGCACGGGTTAGATACAGAGTAAAGCTCCCTCTACACTGTCCCATCAAACACTCCCAGGGCAGGTACAGCACGGGTTAGATACAGAGTAAAGCTCCCTCTACACTGTCCCATCAAACACTCCCAGGGCAGGTACAGCACGGGTTAGATACAGAGTAAAGCTCCCTCTACACTGTCCCATCAAACACTCCCAGGGCAGGTACAGCACGGGTTAGATACAGAGTAAAGCTCCCTCTACACTGTCCCATCAAACACTCCCAGGGCAGGTACAGCACGGGTTAGATACAGAGTAAAGCTCCCTCTACACTGTCCCATCAAACACTCCCAGGGCAGGTACAGCACGGGTTAGATACAGAGTAAAGCTCCCTCTACACTGTCCCATCAAACACTCCCAGGGCAGGTACAGCACGGGTTAGATACAGAGTAAAGCTCCCTCTACACTGTCCCATCAAACACTCCCAGGGCAGGTACAGCACGGGTTAGATACAGAGTAAAGCTCCCTCTACACTGTCCCATCAAACACTCCCAGGGCAGGTACAGCACGGGTTAGATACAGAGTAAAGCTCCCTCTACACTGTCCCATCAAACACTCCCAGGGCAGGTACAGCACGGGTTAGATACAGAGTAAAGCTCCCTCTACACTGTCCCATCAAACACTCCCAGGGCAGGTACAGCACGGGTTAGATACAGAGTAAAGCTCCCTCTACACTGTCCCATCAAACACTCCCAGGGCAGGTACAGCACGGGTTAGATACAGAGTAAAGCTCCCTCTACACTGTCCCATCAAACACTCCCAGGGCAGGTACAGCACGGGTTAGATACAGAGTAAAGCTCCCTCTACACTGTCCCATCAAACACTCCCAGGGCAGGTACAGCACGGGTTAGATACAGAGTAAAGCTCCCTCTACACTGTCCCATCAAACACTCCCAGGGCAGGTACAGCACGGGTTAGATACAGAGTAAAGCTCCCTCTACACTGTCCCATCAAACACTCCCAGGGCAGGTACAGCACGGGTTAGATACAGAGTAAAGCTCCCTCTACACTGTCCCATCAAACACTCCCAGGGCAGGTACAGCACGGGTTAGATACAGAGTAAAGCTCCCTCTACACTGTCCCATCAAACACTCCCAGGGCAGGTACAGCACGGGTTAGATACAGAGTAAAGCTCCCTCTACACTGTCCCATCAAACACTCCCAGGGCAGGTACAGCACGGGTTAGATACAGAGTAAAGCTCCCTCTACACTGTCCCATCAAACACTCCCAGGGCAGGTACAGCACGGGTTAGATACAGAGTAAAGCTCCCTCTACACTGTCCCATCAAACACTCCCAGGGCAGGTACAGCACGGGTTAGATACAGAGTAAAGCTCCCTCTACACTGTCCCATCAAACACTCCCAGGGCAGGTACAGCACGGGTTAGATACAGAGTAAAGCTCCCTCTACACTGTCCCATCAAACACTCCCAGGGCAGGTACAGCACGGGTTAGATACAGAGTAAAGCTCCCTCTACACTGTCCCATCAAACACTCCCAGGGCAGGTACAGCACGGGTTAGATACAGAGTAAAGCTCCCTCTACACTGTCCCATCAAACACTCCCAGGGCAGGTACAGCACGGGTTAGATACAGAGTAAAGCTCCCTCTACACTGTCCCATCAAACACTCCCAGGGCAGGTACAGCACGGGTTAGATACAGAGTAAAGCTCCCTCTACACTGTCCCATCAAACACTCCCAGGGCAGGTACAGCACGGGTTAGATACAGAGTAAAGCTCCCTCTACACTGTCCCATCAAACACTCCCAGGGCAGGTACAGCACGGGTTAGATACAGAGTAAAGCTCCCTCTACACTGTCCCATCAAACACTCCCAGGGCAGGTACAGCACGGGTTAGATACAGAGTAAAGCTCCCTCTACACTGTCCCATCAAACACTCCCAGGGCAGGTACAGCACGGGTTAGATACAGAGTAAAGCTCCCTCTACACTGTCCCATCAAACACTCCCAGGGCAGGTACAGCACGGGTTAGATACAGAGTAAAGCTCCCTCTACACTGTCCCATCAAACACTCCCAGGGCAGGTACAGCACGGGTTAGATACAGAGTAAAGCTCCCTCTACACTGTCCCATCAAACACTCCCAGGGCAGGTACAGCACGGGTTAGATACAGAGTAAAGCTCCCTCTACACTGTCCCATCAAACACTCCCAGGGCAGGTACAGCACGGGTTAGATACAGAGTAAAGCTCCCTCTACACTGTCCCATCAAACACTCCCAGGGCAGGTACAGCACGGGTTAGATACAGAGTAAAGCTCCCTCTACACTGTCCCATCAAACACTCCCAGGGCAGGTACAGCACGGGTTAGATACAGAGTAAAGCTCCCTCTACACTGTCCCATCAAACACTCCCAGGGCAGGTACAGCACGGGTTAGATACAGAGTAAAGCTCCCTCTACACTGTCCCATCAAACACTCCCAGGGCAGGTACAGCACGGGTTAGATACAGAGTAAAGCTCCCTCTACACTGTCCCATCAAACACTCCCAGGGCAGGTACAGCACGGGTTAGATACAGAGTAAAGCTCCCTCTACACTGTCCCATCAAACACTCCCAGGGCAGGTACAGCACGGGTTAGATACAGAGTAAAGCTCCCTCTACACTGTCCCATCAAACACTCCCAGGGCAGGTACAGCACGGGTTAGATACAGAGTAAAGCTCCCTCTACACTGTCCCATCAAACACTCCCAGGGCAGGTACAGCACGGGTTAGATACAGAGTAAAGCTCCCTCTACACTGTCCCATCAAACACTCCCAGGGCAGGTACAGCACGGGTTAGATACAGAGTAAAGCTCCCTCTACACTGTCCCATCAAACACTCCCAGGGCAGGTACAGCACGGGTTAGATACAGAGTAAAGCTCCCTCTACACTGTCCCATCAAACACTCCCAGGGCAGGTACAGCACGGGTTAGATACAGAGTAAAGCTCCCTCTACACTGTCCCATCAAACACTCCCAGGGCAGGTACAGCACGGGTTAGATACAGAGTAAAGCTCCCTCTACACTGTCCCATCAAACACTCCCAGGGCAGGTACAGCACGGGTTAGATACAGAGTAAAGCTCCCTCTACACTGTCCCATCAAACACTCCCAGGGCAGGTACAGCACGGGTTAGATACAGAGTAAAGCTCCCTCTACACTGTCCCATCAAACACTCCCAGGGCAGGTACAGCACGGGTTAGATACAGAGTAAAGCTCCCTCTACACTGTCCCATCAAACACTCCCAGGGCAGGTACAGCACGGGTTAGATACAGAGTAAAGCTCCCTCTACACTGTCCCATCAAACACTCCCAGGGCAGGTACAGCACGGGTTAGATACAGAGTAAAGCTCCCTCTACACTGTCCCATCAAACACTCCCAGGGCAGGTACAGCACGGGTTAGATACAGAGTAAAGCTCCCTCTACACTGTCCCATCAAACACTCCCAGGGCAGGTACAGCACGGGTTAGATACAGAGTAAAGCTCCCTCTACACTGTCCCATCAAACACTCCCAGGGCAGGTACAGCACGGGTTAGATACAGAGTAAAGCTCCCTCTACACTGTCCCATCAAACACTCCCAGGGCAGGTACAGCACGGGTTAGATACAGAGTAAAGCTCCCTCTACACTGTCCCATCAAACACTCCCAGGGCAGGTACAGCACGGGTTAGATACAGAGTAAAGCTCCCTCTACACTGTCCCATCAAACACTCCCAGGGCAGGTACAGCACGGGTTAGATACAGAGTAAAGCTCCCTCTACACTGTCCCATCAAACACTCCCAGGGCAGGTACAGCACGGGTTAGATACAGAGTAAAGCTCCCTCTACACTGTCCCATCAAACACTCCCAGGGCAGGTACAGCACGGGTTAGATACAGAGTAAAGCTCCCTCTACACTGTCCCATCAAACACTCCCAGGGCAGGTACAGCACGGGTTAGATACAGAGTAAAGCTCCCTCTACACTGTCCCATCAAACACTCCCAGGGCAGGTACAGCACGGGTTAGATACAGAGTAAAGCTCCCTCTACACTGTCCCATCAAACACTCCCAGGGCAGGTACAGCACGGGTTAGATACAGAGTAAAGCTCCCTCTACACTGTCCCATCAAACACTCCCAGGGCAGGTACAGCACGGGTTAGATACAGAGTAAAGCTCCCTCTACACTGTCCCATCAAACACTCCCAGGGCAGGTACAGCACGGGTTAGATACAGAGTAAAGCTCCCTCTACACTGTCCCATCAAACACTCCCAGGGCAGGTACAGCACGGGTTAGATACAGAGTAAAGCTCCCTCTACACTGTCCCATCAAACACTCCCAGGGCAGGTACAGCACGGGTTAGATACAGAGTAAAGCTCCCTCTACACTGTCCCATCAAACACTCCCAGGGCAGGTACAGCACGGGTTAGATACAGAGTAAAGCTCCCTCTACACTGTCCCATCAAACACTCCCAGGGCAGGTACAGCACGGGTTAGATACAGAGTAAAGCTCCCTCTACACTGTCCCATCAAACACTCCCAGGGCAGGTACAGCACGGGTTAGATACAGAGTAAAGCTCCCTCTACACTGTCCCATCAAACACTCCCAGGGCAGGTACAGCACGGGTTAGATACAGAGTAAAGCTCCCTCTACACTGTCCCATCAAACACTCCCAGGGCAGGTACAGCACGGGTTAGATACAGAGTAAAGCTCCCTCTACACTGTCCCATCAAACACTCCCAGGGCAGGTACAGCACGGGTTAGATACAGAGTAAAGCTCCCTCTACACTGTCCCATCAAACACTCCCAGGGCAGGTACAGCACGGGTTAGATACAGAGTAAAGCTCCCTCTACACTGTCCCATCAAACACTCCCAGGGCAGGTACAGCACGGGTTAGATACAGAGTAAAGCTCCCTCTACACTGTCCCATCAAACACTCCCAGGGCAGGTACAGCACGGGTTAGATACAGAGTAAAGCTCCCTCTACACTGTCCCATCAAACACTCCCAGGGCAGGTACAGCACGGGTTAGATACAGAGTAAAGCTCCCTCTACACTGTCCCATCAAACACTCCCAGGGCAGGTACAGCACGGGTTAGATACAGAGTAAAGCTCCCTCTACACTGTCCCATCAAACACTCCCAGGGCAGGTACAGCACGGGTTAGATACAGAGTAAAGCTCCCTCTACACTGTCCCATCAAACACTCCCAGGGCAGGTACAGCACGGGTTAGATACAGAGTAAAGCTCCCTCTACACTGTCCCATCAAACACTCCCAGGGCAGGTACAGCACGGGTTAGATACAGAGTAAAGCTCCCTCTACACTGTCCCATCAAACACTCCCAGGGCAGGTACAGCACGGGTTAGATACAGAGTAAAGCTCCCTCTACACTGTCCCATCAAACACTCCCAGGGCAGGTACAGCACGGGTTAGATACAGAGTAAAGCTCCCTCTACACTGTCCCATCAAACACTCCCAGGGCAGGTACAGCACGGGTTAGATACAGAGTAAAGCTCCCTCTACACTGTCCCATCAAACACTCCCAGGGCAGGTACAGCACGGGTTAGATACAGAGTAAAGCTCCCTCTACACTGTCCCATCAAACACTCCCAGGGCAGGTACAGCACGGGTTAGATACAGAGTAAAGCTCCCTCTACACTGTCCCATCAAACACTCCCAGGGCAGGTACAGCACGGGTTAGATACAGAGTAAAGCTCCCTCTACACTGTCCCATCAAACACTCCCAGGGCAGGTACAGCACGGGTTAGATACAGAGTAAAGCTCCCTCTACACTGTCCCATCAAACACTCCCAGGGCAGGTACAGCACGGGTTAGATACAGAGTAAAGCTCCCTCTACACTGTCCCATCAAACACTCCCAGGGCAGGTACAGCACGGGTTAGATACAGAGTAAAGCTCCCTCTACACTGTCCCATCAAACACTCCCAGGGCAGGTACAGCACGGGTTAGATACAGAGTAAAGCTCCCTCTACACTGTCCCATCAAACACTCCCAGGGCAGGTACAGCACGGGTTAGATACAGAGTAAAGCTCCCTCTACACTGTCCCATCAAACACTCCCAGGGCAGGTACAGCACGGGTTAGATACAGAGTAAAGCTCCCTCTACACTGTCCCATCAAACACTCCCAGGGCAGGTACAGCACGGGTTAGATACAGAGTAAAGCTCCCTCTACACTGTCCCATCAAACACTCCCAGGGCAGGTACAGCACGGGTTAGATACAGAGTAAAGCTCCCTCTACACTGTCCCATCAAACACTCCCAGGGCAGGTACAGCACGGGTTAGATACAGAGTAAAGCTCCCTCTACACTGTCCCATCAAACACTCCCAGGGCAGGTACAGCACGGGTTAGATACAGAGTAAAGCTCCCTCTACACTGTCCCATCAAACACTCCCAGGGCAGGTACAGCACGGGTTAGATACAGAGTAAAGCTCCCTCTACACTGTCCCATCAAACACTCCCAGGGCAGGTACAGCACGGGTTAGATACAGAGTAAAGCTCCCTCTACACTGTCCCATCAAACACTCCCAGGGCAGGTACAGCACGGGTTAGATACAGAGTAAAGCTCCCTCTACACTGTCCCATCAAACACTCCCAGGGCAGGTACAGCACGGGTTAGATACAGAGTAAAGCTCCCTCTACACTGTCCCATCAAACACTCCCAGGGCAGGTACAGCACGGGTTAGATACAGAGTAAAGCTCCCTCTACACTGTCCCATCAAACACTCCCAGGGCAGGTACAGCACGGGTTAGATACAGAGTAAAGCTCCCTCTACACTGTCCCATCAAACACTCCCAGGGCAGGTACAGCACGGGTTAGATACAGAGTAAAGCTCCCTCTACACTGTCCCATCAAACACTCCCAGGGCAGGTACAGCACGGGTTAGATACAGAGTAAAGCTCCCTCTACACTGTCCCATCAAACACTCCCAGGGCAGGTACAGCACGGGTTAGATACAGAGTAAAGCTCCCTCTACACTGTCCCATCAAACACTCCCAGGGCAGGTACAGCACGGGTTAGATACAGAGTAAAGCTCCCTCTACACTGTCCCATCAAACACTCCCAGGGCAGGTACAGCACGGGTTAGATACAGAGTAAAGCTCCCTCTACACTGTCCCATCAAACACTCCCAGGGCAGGTACAGCACGGGTTAGATACAGAGTAAAGCTCCCTCTACACTGTCCCATCAAACACTCCCAGGGCAGGTACAGCACGGGTTAGATACAGAGTAAAGCTCCCTCTACACTGTCCCATCAAACACTCCCAGGGCAGGTACAGCACGGGTTAGATACAGAGTAAAGCTCCCTCTACACTGTCCCATCAAACACTCCCAGGGCAGGTACAGCACGGGTTAGATACAGAGTAAAGCTCCCTCTACACTGTCCCATCAAACACTCCCAGGGCAGGTACAGCACGGGTTAGATACAGAGTAAAGCTCCCTCTACACTGTCCCATCAAACACTCCCAGGGCAGGTACAGCACGGGTTAGATACAGAGTAAAGCTCCCTCTACACTGTCCCATCAAACACTCCCAGGGCAGGTACAGCACGGGTTAGATACAGAGTAAAGCTCCCTCTACACTGTCCCATCAAACACTCCCAGGGCAGGTACAGCACGGGTTAGATACAGAGTAAAGCTCCCTCTACACTGTCCCATCAAACACTCCCAGGGCAGGTACAGCACGGGTTAGATACAGAGTAAAGCTCCCTCTACACTGTCCCATCAAACACTCCCAGGGCAGGTACAGCACGGGTTAGATACAGAGTAAAGCTCCCTCTACACTGTCCCATCAAACACTCCCAGGGCAGGTACAGCACGGGTTAGATACAGAGTAAAGCTCCCTCTACACTGTCCCATCAAACACTCCCAGGGCAGGTACAGCACGGGTTAGATACAGAGTAAAGCTCCCTCTACACTGTCCCATCAAACACTCCCAGGGCAGGTACAGCACGGGTTAGATACAGAGTAAAGCTCCCTCTACACTGTCCCATCAAACACTCCCAGGGCAGGTACAGCACGGGTTAGATACAGAGTAAAGCTCCCTCTACACTGTCCCATCAAACACTCCCAGGGCAGGTACAGCACGGGTTAGATACAGAGTAAAGCTCCCTCTACACTGTCCCATCAAACACTCCCAGGGCAGGTACAGCACGGGTTAGATACAGAGTAAAGCTCCCTCTACACTGTCCCATCAAACACTCCCAGGGCAGGTACAGCACGGGTTAGATACAGAGTAAAGCTCCCTCTACACTGTCCCATCAAACACTCCCAGGGCAGGTACAGCACGGGTTAGATACAGAGTAAAGCTCCCTCTACACTGTCCCATCAAACACTCCCAGGGCAGGTACAGCACGGGTTAGATACAGAGTAAAGCTCCCTCTACACTGTCCCATCAAACACTCCCAGGGCAGGTACAGCACGGGTTAGATACAGAGTAAAGCTCCCTCTACACTGTCCCATCAAACACTCCCAGGGCAGGTACAGCACGGGTTAGATACAGAGTAAAGCTCCCTCTACACTGTCCCATCAAACACTCCCAGGGCAGGTACAGCACGGGTTAGATACAGAGTAAAGCTCCCTCTACACTGTCCCATCAAACACTCCCAGGGCAGGTACAGCACGGGTTAGATACAGAGTAAAGCTCCCTCTACACTGTCCCATCAAACACTCCCAGGGCAGGTACAGCACGGGTTAGATACAGAGTAAAGCTCCCTCTACACTGTCCCATCAAACACTCCCAGGGCAGGTACAGCACGGGTTAGATACAGAGTAAAGCTCCCTCTACACTGTCCCATCAAACACTCCCAGGGCAGGTACAGCACGGGTTAGATACAGAGTAAAGCTCCCTCTACACTGTCCCATCAAACACTCCCAGGGCAGGTACAGCACGGGTTAGATACAGAGTAAAGCTCCCTCTACACTGTCCCATCAAACACTCCCAGGGCAGGTACAGCACGGGTTAGATACAGAGTAAAGCTCCCTCTACACTGTCCCATCAAACACTCCCAGGGCAGGTACAGCACGGGTTAGATACAGAGTAAAGCTCCCTCTACACTGTCCCATCAAACACTCCCAGGGCAGGTACAGCACGGGTTAGATACAGAGTAAAGCTCCCTCTACACTGTCCCATCAAACACTCCCAGGGCAGGTACAGCACGGGTTAGATACAGAGTAAAGCTCCCTCTACACTGTCCCATCAAACACTCCCAGGGCAGGTACAGCACGGGTTAGATACAGAGTAAAGCTCCCTCTACACTGTCCCATCAAACACTCCCAGGGCAGGTACAGCACGGGTTAGATACAGAGTAAAGCTCCCTCTACACTGTCCCATCAAACACTCCCAGGGCAGGTACAGCACGGGTTAGATACAGAGTAAAGCTCCCTCTACACTGTCCCATCAAACACTCCCAGGGCAGGTACAGCACGGGTTAGATACAGAGTAAAGCTCCCTCTACACTGTCCCATCAAACACTCCCAGGGCAGGTACAGCACGGGTTAGATACAGAGTAAAGCTCCCTCTACACTGTCCCATCAAACACTCCCAGGGCAGGTACAGCACGGGTTAGATACAGAGTAAAGCTCCCTCTACACTGTCCCATCAAACACTCCCAGGGCAGGTACAGCACGGGTTAGATACAGAGTAAAGCTCCCTCTACACTGTCCCATCAAACACTCCCAGGGCAGGTACAGCACGGGTTAGATACAGAGTAAAGCTCCCTCTACACTGTCCCATCAAACACTCCCAGGGCAGGTACAGCACGGGTTAGATACAGAGTAAAGCTCCCTCTACACTGTCCCATCAAACACTCCCAGGGCAGGTACAGCACGGGTTAGATACAGAGTAAAGCTCCCTCTACACTGTCCCATCAAACACTCCCAGGGCAGGTACAGCACGGGTTAGATACAGAGTAAAGCTCCCTCTACACTGTCCCATCAAACACTCCCAGGGCAGGTACAGCACGGGTTAGATACAGAGTAAAGCTCCCTCTACACTGTCCCATCAAACACTCCCAGGGCAGGTACAGCACGGGTTAGATACAGAGTAAAGCTCCCTCTACACTGTCCCATCAAACACTCCCAGGGCAGGTACAGCACGGGTTAGATACAGAGTAAAGCTCCCTCTACACTGTCCCATCAAACACTCCCAGGGCAGGTACAGCACGGGTTAGATACAGAGTAAAGCTCCCTCTACACTGTCCCATCAAACACTCCCAGGGCAGGTACAGCACGGGTTAGATACAGAGTAAAGCTCCCTCTACACTGTCCCATCAAACACTCCCAGGGCAGGTACAGCACGGGTTAGATACAGAGTAAAGCTCCCTCTACACTGTCCCATCAAACACTCCCAGGGCAGGTACAGCACGGGTTAGATACAGAGTAAAGCTCCCTCTACACTGTCCCATCAAACACTCCCAGGGCAGGTACAGCACGGGTTAGATACAGAGTAAAGCTCCCTCTACACTGTCCCATCAAACACTCCCAGGGCAGGTACAGCACGGGTTAGATACAGAGTAAAGCTCCCTCTACACTGTCCCATCAAACACTCCCAGGGCAGGTACAGCACGGGTTAGATACAGAGTAAAGCTCCCTCTACACTGTCCCATCAAACACTCCCAGGGCAGGTACAGCACGGGTTAGATACAGAGTAAAGCTCCCTCTACACTGTCCCATCAAACACTCCCAGGGCAGGTACAGCACGGGTTAGATACAGAGTAAAGCTCCCTCTACACTGTCCCATCAAACACTCCCAGGGCAGGTACAGCACGGGTTAGATACAGAGTAAAGCTCCCTCTACACTGTCCCATCAAACACTCCCAGGGCAGGTACAGCACGGGTTAGATACAGAGTAAAGCTCCCTCTACACTGTCCCATCAAACACTCCCAGGGCAGGTACAGCACGGGTTAGATACAGAGTAAAGCTCCCTCTACACTGTCCCATCAAACACTCCCAGGGCAGGTACAGCACGGGTTAGATACAGAGTAAAGCTCCCTCTACACTGTCCCATCAAACACTCCCAGGGCAGGTACAGCACGGGTTAGATACAGAGTAAAGCTCCCTCTACACTGTCCCATCAAACACTCCCAGGGCAGGTACAGCACGGGTTAGATACAGAGTAAAGCTCCCTCTACACTGTCCCATCAAACACTCCCAGGGCAGGTACAGCACGGGTTAGATACAGAGTAAAGCTCCCTCTACACTGTCCCATCAAACACTCCCAGGGCAGGTACAGCACGGGTTAGATACAGAGTAAAGCTCCCTCTACACTGTCCCATCAAACACTCCCAGGGCAGGTACAGCACGGGTTAGATACAGAGTAAAGCTCCCTCTACACTGTCCCATCAAACACTCCCAGGGCAGGTACAGCACGGGTTAGATACAGAGTAAAGCTCCCTCTACACTGTCCCATCAAACACTCCCAGGGCAGGTACAGCACGGGTTAGATACAGAGTAAAGCTCCCTCTACACTGTCCCATCAAACACTCCCAGGGCAGGTACAGCACGGGTTAGATACAGAGTAAAGCTCCCTCTACACTGTCCCATCAAACACTCCCAGGGCAGGTACAGCACGGGTTAGATACAGAGTAAAGCTCCCTCTACACTGTCCCATCAAACACTCCCAGGGCAGGTACAGCACGGGTTAGATACAGAGTAAAGCTCCCTCTACACTGTCCCATCAAACACTCCCAGGGCAGGTACAGCACGGGTTAGATACAGAGTAAAGCTCCCTCTACACTGTCCCATCAAACACTCCCAGGGCAGGTACAGCACGGGTTAGATACAGAGTAAAGCTCCCTCTACACTGTCCCATCAAACACTCCCAGGGCAGGTACAGCACGGGTTAGATACAGAGTAAAGCTCCCTCTACACTGTCCCATCAAACACTCCCAGGGCAGGTACAGCACGGGTTAGATACAGAGTAAAGCTCCCTCTACACTGTCCCATCAAACACTCCCAGGGCAGGTACAGCACGGGTTAGATACAGAGTAAAGCTCCCTCTACACTGTCCCATCAAACACTCCCAGGGCAGGTACAGCACGGGTTAGATACAGAGTAAAGCTCCCTCTACACTGTCCCATCAAACACTCCCAGGGCAGGTACAGCACGGGTTAGATACAGAGTAAAGCTCCCTCTACACTGTCCCATCAAACACTCCCAGGGCAGGTACAGCACGGGTTAGATACAGAGTAAAGCTCCCTCTACACTGTCCCATCAAACACTCCCAGGGCAGGTACAGCACGGGTTAGATACAGAGTAAAGCTCCCTCTACACTGTCCCATCAAACACTCCCAGGGCAGGTACAGCACGGGTTAGATACAGAGTAAAGCTCCCTCTACACTGTCCCATCAAACACTCCCAGGGCAGGTACAGCACGGGTTAGATACAGAGTAAAGCTCCCTCTACACTGTCCCATCAAACACTCCCAGGGCAGGTACAGCACGGGTTAGATACAGAGTAAAGCTCCCTCTACACTGTCCCATCAAACACTCCCAGGGCAGGTACAGCACGGGTTAGATACAGAGTAAAGCTCCCTCTACACTGTCCCATCAAACACTCCCAGGGCAGGTACAGCACGGGTTAGATACAGAGTAAAGCTCCCTCTACACTGTCCCATCAAACACTCCCAGGGCAGGTACAGCACGGGTTAGATACAGAGTAAAGCTCCCTCTACACTGTCCCATCAAACACTCCCAGGGCAGGTACAGCACGGGTTAGATACAGAGTAAAGCTCCCTCTACACTGTCCCATCAAACACTCCCAGGGCAGGTACAGCACGGGTTAGATACAGAGTAAAGCTCCCTCTACACTGTCCCATCAAACACTCCCAGGGCAGGTACAGCACGGGTTAGATACAGAGTAAAGCTCCCTCTACACTGTCCCATCAAACACTCCCAGGGCAGGTACAGCACGGGTTAGATACAGAGTAAAGCTCCCTCTACACTGTCCCATCAAACACTCCCAGGGCAGGTACAGCACGGGTTAGATACAGAGTAAAGCTCCCTCTACACTGTCCCATCAAACACTCCCAGGGCAGGTACAGCACGGGTTAGATACAGAGTAAAGCTCCCTCTACACTGTCCCATCAAACACTCCCAGGGCAGGTACAGCACGGGTTAGATACAGAGTAAAGCTCCCTCTACACTGTCCCATCAAACACTCCCAGGGCAGGTACAGCACGGGTTAGATACAGAGTAAAGCTCCCTCTACACTGTCCCATCAAACACTCCCAGGGCAGGTACAGCACGGGTTAGATACAGAGTAAAGCTCCCTCTACACTGTCCCATCAAACACTCCCAGGGCAGGTACAGCACGGGTTAGATACAGAGTAAAGCTCCCTCTACACTGTCCCATCAAACACTCCCAGGGCAGGTACAGCACGGGTTAGATACAGAGTAAAGCTCCCTCTACACTGTCCCATCAAACACTCCCAGGGCAGGTACAGCACGGGTTAGATACAGAGTAAAGCTCCCTCTACACTGTCCCATCAAACACTCCCAGGGCAGGTACAGCACGGGTTAGATACAGAGTAAAGCTCCCTCTACACTGTCCCATCAAACACTCCCAGGGCAGGTACAGCACGGGTTAGATACAGAGTAAAGCTCCCTCTACACTGTCCCATCAAACACTCCCAGGGCAGGTACAGCACGGGTTAGATACAGAGTAAAGCTCCCTCTACACTGTCCCATCAAACACTCCCAGGGCAGGTACAGCACGGGTTAGATACAGAGTAAAGCTCCCTCTACACTGTCCCATCAAACACTCCCAGGGCAGGTACAGCACGGGTTAGATACAGAGTAAAGCTCCCTCTACACTGTCCCATCAAACACTCCCAGGGCAGGTACAGCACGGGTTAGATACAGAGTAAAGCTCCCTCTACACTGTCCCATCAAACACTCCCAGGGCAGGTACAGCACGGGTTAGATACAGAGTAAAGCTCCCTCTACACTGTCCCATCAAACACTCCCAGGGCAGGTACAGCACGGGTTAGATACAGAGTAAAGCTCCCTCTACACTGTCCCATCAAACACTCCCAGGGCAGGTACAGCACGGGTTAGATACAGAGTAAAGCTCCCTCTACACTGTCCCATCAAACACTCCCAGGGCAGGTACAGCACGGGTTAGATACAGAGTAAAGCTCCCTCTACACTGTCCCATCAAACACTCCCAGGGCAGGTACAGCACGGGTTAGATACAGAGTAAAGCTCCCTCTACACTGTCCCATCAAACACTCCCAGGGCAGGTACAGCACGGGTTAGATACAGAGTAAAGCTCCCTCTACACTGTCCCATCAAACACTCCCAGGGCAGGTACAGCACGGGTTAGATACAGAGTAAAGCTCCCTCTACACTGTCCCATCAAACACTCCCAGGGCAGGTACAGCACGGGTTAGATACAGAGTAAAGCTCCCTCTACACTGTCCCATCAAACACTCCCAGGGCAGGTACAGCACGGGTTAGATACAGAGTAAAGCTCCCTCTACACTGTCCCATCAAACACTCCCAGGGCAGGTACAGCACGGGTTAGATACAGAGTAAAGCTCCCTCTACACTGTCCCATCAAACACTCCCAGGGCAGGTACAGCACGGGTTAGATACAGAGTAAAGCTCCCTCTACACTGTCCCATCAAACACTCCCAGGGCAGGTACAGCACGGGTTAGATACAGAGTAAAGCTCCCTCTACACTGTCCCATCAAACACTCCCAGGGCAGGTACAGCACGGGTTAGATACAGAGTAAAGCTCCCTCTACACTGTCCCATCAAACACTCCCAGGGCAGGTACAGCACGGGTTAGATACAGAGTAAAGCTCCCTCTACACTGTCCCATCAAACACTCCCAGGGCAGGTACAGCACGGGTTAGATACAGAGTAAAGCTCCCTCTACACTGTCCCATCAAACACTCCCAGGGCAGGTACAGCACGGGTTAGATACAGAGTAAAGCTCCCTCTACACTGTCCCATCAAACACTCCCAGGGCAGGTACAGCACGGGTTAGATACAGAGTAAAGCTCCCTCTACACTGTCCCATCAAACACTCCCAGGGCAGGTACAGCACGGGTTAGATACAGAGTAAAGCTCCCTCTACACTGTCCCATCAAACACTCCCAGGGCAGGTACAGCACGGGTTAGATACAGAGTAAAGCTCCCTCTACACTGTCCCATCAAACACTCCCAGGGCAGGTACAGCACGGGTTAGATACAGAGTAAAGCTCCCTCTACACTGTCCCATCAAACACTCCCAGGGCAGGTACAGCACGGGTTAGATACAGAGTAAAGCTCCCTCTACACTGTCCCATCAAACACTCCCAGGGCAGGTACAGCACGGGTTAGATACAGAGTAAAGCTCCCTCTACACTGTCCCATCAAACACTCCCAGGGCAGGTACAGCACGGGTTAGATACAGAGTAAAGCTCCCTCTACACTGTCCCATCAAACACTCCCAGGGCAGGTACAGCACGGGTTAGATACAGAGTAAAGCTCCCTCTACACTGTCCCATCAAACACTCCCAGGGCAGGTACAGCACGGGTTAGATACAGAGTAAAGCTCCCTCTACACTGTCCCATCAAACACTCCCAGGGCAGGTACAGCACGGGTTAGATACAGAGTAAAGCTCCCTCTACACTGTCCCATCAAACACTCCCAGGGCAGGTACAGCACGGGTTAGATACAGAGTAAAGCTCCCTCTACACTGTCCCATCAAACACTCCCAGGGCAGGTACAGCACGGGTTAGATACAGAGTAAAGCTCCCTCTACACTGTCCCATCAAACACTCCCAGGGCAGGTACAGCACGGGTTAGATACAGAGTAAAGCTCCCTCTACACTGTCCCATCAAACACTCCCAGGGCAGGTACAGCACGGGTTAGATACAGAGTAAAGCTCCCTCTACACTGTCCCATCAAACACTCCCAGGGCAGGTACAGCACGGGTTAGATACAGAGTAAAGCTCCCTCTACACTGTCCCATCAAACACTCCCAGGGCAGGTACAGCACGGGTTAGATACAGAGTAAAGCTCCCTCTACACTGTCCCATCAAACACTCCCAGGGCAGGTACAGCACGGGTTAGATACAGAGTAAAGCTCCCTCTACACTGTCCCATCAAACACTCCCAGGGCAGGTACAGCACGGGTTAGATACAGAGTAAAGCTCCCTCTACACTGTCCCATCAAACACTCCCAGGGCAGGTACAGCACGGGTTAGATACAGAGTAAAGCTCCCTCTACACTGTCCCATCAAACACTCCCAGGGCAGGTACAGCACGGGTTAGATACAGAGTAAAGCTCCCTCTACACTGTCCCATCAAACACTCCCAGGGCAGGTACAGCACGGGTTAGATACAGAGTAAAGCTCCCTCTACACTGTCCCCATCAAACACTCCCAGGGCAGGTACAATAATGGGTTAGATACAGAGTAAAGCTCCCTGTACACTGTCCCCGTCAAACACTCCCTGAGCAGGGACAGCACGCGTTTGATACAGAGTAAAGCTCCCTCTACACTGTCCCATGAAACACTCCCAGGGCAGGTACAGCACGGGTTTAGATACAGAGTAAAGCTCCCTCTGCACTGTCCCATCAAACATTCCCAGGGCAGGTGCAACATGGGGTTAAATACAGACTAAAGCTCCCTCTACACTGTCCCATCAAACACTCCCAGGGCAGGTACAGCACGGGTTAGATACAGAGTAAAGCTCCCTCTACACTGTCCCATCAAACTCTCCCAGGGCAGCTACAGCACGGGGTTAGATACAGAGTAAAGCTCCCTCTACACTGTCCCCATCAAACTCTCCCAGGGCAGGTACAGCACGGGGTTAGATACAGAGTAAAGCTCCCTCTACACAGTCCCATCATACACTCCCAGGGCAGGTACAGCACGGGTTAGATACAGAGTAAAGCTCCCTCTACACTGTCCTCATCAAACACTCCCAGGGCATGTACAGCACGGGTTAGATACAGAGTACAGTGCCCTCTACACTGTCCCCATCAAACGCTCCCAGGGCAGTTACAGCACGCGTTAGATACAGAGTAAAGCTCCCTCTACACTGTCCCATCAAACACTCCCAGGGCAGGTACAGCACGGGTTAGATACTGAGTAAAGCTCCCTCTACACTGTCCCATCAAACTCTCCCAGGGCAGGTACAGCACTGGTTTGATACAGAGTAAATCTCCCTCTACACTGTCCCATCAAACTCTCCCAGGGCAGGTACAGCACGGGGTTCGATACAGAGTAAAGCTCCCTCTACACAGTCCCATCAAACACTCCCAGGGCAGGTACAGCACGGGTTAGATACAGAGTGAAGCTCCCTCTACACTGTCCCATCAAACTCTCCCATGGCAGCTACAGCACGGGTTAGATACAGAGTAAAGCTCCCTCTGCACTGTCCCATCAAACACTCCCAGGGCAGGTACAGCACAGGGTTAGATACAGAGTAAAGCTCCCTCTGCACTGTCCCCATCAAACACTCCCAGGGCAGGTACAGCACGGGTTAGATACAGAGTAAAGCTCCCTCTACACTGTCCCCATCAAACACTCCCAGGGCATGTACAGCACGGGTTAGATACAGAGTAAAGCTCCCTCTACACTGTCCCCATCAAACACGCCCAGGGCAGTACAGCACGCGTTAGATACAGAGTAAAGCTCCCTCTACACTGTCCCACCAGACACTCCCAGAGCAGGTACAGCACGGGTTAGATACAGAGTAAAGCTCCCTCTACACTGTCCCCATCAAACACTCCCAGGGCAGGTACAGCACGGGTTTGATACAGAGTAAAGCTCCCTCTACACTGTCCCATCAAACACTCCCAGGGCAGGTACAGCACGGGGTTAGATACAGAGTAAAGCTCCCTCTACACTGTCCCATCAAACACACCCAGGGCAGGTACAGCACGGGTTTAGATACAGAGTAAAGCTCCCTCTACACTGTCCCATCAAACACACCCAGGGCAGGCACAGCACGGGTTAGATACAGAGTAAAGCTCCCTCTACACTGTCCCATCAAACACACCCAGGACAGGTACTGCACGGGTTGGATACAGAGTAAAGCTCCCTCTACACTGTCCCATTAAACACGCCCAGGACAGGTACTGCACGGGTTGGATACAGAGTAAAGTTCCCTCTACACTGTCCCCATCAAACTCTCCCAGCGCAGGTACAGCAAGGGTAAGATACAGAGAAAAGCTCCCTCTACACTGTCCCATGAAACATTCTCAGGGCAGGTAGAGCACGTGTTATATACAGCGAAAAACATCCTCTACGCTGTCCCATCAAACACTCCCAGGGCAGGTACAGCACGGGTTAGATACAGAGTAAAGCTCCCTCTACACTGTCCCATCAAACACTCCCAGGGCAGGTACAGCACGGGTTAGATACAGAGTAAAGCTCCCTCTACACTGTCCCATCAAACTCTCCCAGGGCAGGTACAGCACTGGTTTGATACAGAGTAAATCTCCCTCTACACTGTCCCATCAAACTCTCCCAGGGCAGGTACAGCACGGGGTTAGATACAGAGTAAAGCTCCCTCTACACAGTCCCATCAAACACTCCCAGGGCAGGTACAGCACGGGTTAGATACAGAGTGAAGCTCCCTCTACACTGTCCCATCAAACTCTCCCATGGCAGCTACAGCACGGGGTTAGATACAGAGTAAAGCTCCCTCTACACTGTCCCATCAAACACTCCCAGGACAGGTACAGCACGGGTTAGATACAGAGTAAAGCTCCCTCTGCACTGTCCCATCAAACACTCCCAGGGCATGTACAGCACGGGTTAGATACAGAGTAAAGTGCCCTCTACACTGTCCCCATCAAACACTCCCAGGGCAGTTACAGCACGCGTTAGATACAGAGTAAAGCTCCCTATACACTGTCCCATCAAACACTCCCAGGGCAGGTACAGCACGGTTTAGATAAAGAGTAAAGCTCCCTCTACACTGTCCCATCAAACACTCCCAGGGCAGGTACAGCATGGGTTAGATACAGAGTAAAGCTCCCTCTACAGTGTCCCTATCAAACACTCCCATTGCAGGTACAGCACGGGTTAGATACAGAGTAAAGCTCCCTCTACACTGTCCCCATCAAACACTCCCAGGGCAGTTACAGCACGCGTTAGATACAGAGTAAAGCTCCCTCTACACTGTCCCATCAAACACTCCCAGGGCAGGTACAGCACGGGTTAGATACAGAGTAAAGCTCCCTCTACACTGTCCCATCAAACTCTCCCAGGGCAGGTACAGCACTGGTTTGATACAGAGTAAATCTCCCTCTACACTGTCCCATCAAACTCTCCCAGGGCAGGTACAGCACGGGGTTAGATACAGAGTAAAGCTCCCTCTACACAGTCCCATCAAACACTCCAGGGCAGGTACAGCACGGGTTAGATACAGAGTGAAGCTCCCTCTACACTGTCCCATCAAACTCTCCCATGGCAGCTACAGCACGGGGTTAGATACAGAGTAAAGCTCCCTCTACACTGTCCCATCAAACACTCCCAGGACAGGTACAGCACGGGTTAGATACAGAGTAAAGCTCCCTCTGCACTGTCCCATCAAACACTCCCAGGGCATGTACAGCACGGGTTAGATACAGAGTAAAGTGCCCTCTACACTGTCCCCATCAAACACTCCCAGGGCAGTTACAGCACGCGTTAGATACAGAGTAAAGCTCCCTATACACTGTCCCATCAAACACTCCCAGGGCAGGTACAGCACGGTTTAGATAAAGAGTAAAGCTCCCTCTACACTGTCCCATCAAACACTCCCAGGGCAGGGACAGCACGGGTTAGATAAAGAGTAAAGCTCCCTCTACACTGTCCCATCAAACACTCCCAGGGCAGGTACAGCACGTGTTAGATGCAGAGTAAAGATCCCTCTACACTGTCCCCATCAAACACTCCCAGGGCAGGTACAGCACGAGTTAGATACAGAGTAAAGCTCCCTCTACACTGTCCCCATCAAACACTCCCAGGGCAGGTACAGCACGGGTTAGATGCAGAGTAAAGCTCCCTCTACCCTGTCCCACCAGACACTCACAGCCTAAGTCCAGCACCGGTTACATACAGAGTAAAGCTCCCTCTGCACTGTCCCCATCAAACACTCCCAGGGCAGGTACAGCATGGGTTAGATACAGAGTAAAGCTCCCTCTACACTGTCCCCATCAAACACTCCCAGGGCAGGTACAGCACGGGTTAGATGCAGAGTAATATTCCCTATACACTGTCCCATCAAACACTCCCAGGACACGTACAGCTTGGGTTAGATACAGAGTAAAGCTCCCTCTACACTGTCCCCATCAAACACTCCCAGGACACGTACAGCACAGGTTAGATACAGAGTAAAGCTCCCTCTACACTGTCCCCATCAAACACTCCCAGGACACGTACAGCATGGGTTAGATACAGAGTAAAGCTCCCTCTACACTGTCCCATCAAACACTCCCAGGGCAGGTACAGCATGGGTTAGATACAGAGTAAAGCTCCCTCTACAGTGTCCCTATCAAACACTCCCATTGCCGGTACAGCACGGGTTAGATACAGAGTAAAGCTCCCTCTACACTGTCCCCATCAAACACTCCCAGGGCAGGTACAGCACGGGTTAGATACAGAGTAAAGCTCCCTCTACACTGTCCCCATCAAACACTCCCAGGGCAGGTACAGCACGGGTTAGATACAGAGTAAAGTGCCCTCTACACTGTCCCACCAGACACTCACAGCCTAAGTCCAGCACCGGTTACATACAGAGTAAAGCTCCCTCTGCACTGTCCCCATCAAACACTCCCAGGGCAGGTACAGCATGGGTTAGATACAGAGTAAAGCTCCCTCTACACTGTCCCCATCAAACACTCCCAGGGCAGGTACAGCACGGGTTAGATGCAGAGTAATATTCCCTATACACTGTCCCATCAAACACTCCCAGGACACGTACAGCTTGGGTTAGATACAGAGTAAAGCTCCCTCTACACTGTCCCCATCAAACACTCCCAGGACACGTACAGCACAGGGTTAGATACAGAGTAAAGCTCCCTCTACACTGTCCCATCAAACACTCCCAGGACACGTACAGCATGGGTTAGATACAGAGTAAAGCTCCCTCTACACTGTCCCATCAAACACTCCCAGGGCAGGTACAGCATGGGTTAGATACAGAGTAAAGCTCCCTCTACAGTGTCCCTATCAAACACTCCCATTGCCGGTACAGCACGGGTTAGATACAGAGTAAAGCTCCCTCTACACTGTCCCCATCAAACACTCCCAGGGCAGGTACAGCACGGGTTAGATACAGAGTAAAGCTCCCTCTACACTGTCCCCATCAAACACTCCCAGGGCAGGTACAGCACGGGTTAGATACAGAGTAAAGTGCCCTCTACACTGTCCCCATCAAACACTCGCAGGGCAGGTGCAGCACGGGGTTAGATACAGAGTAAAGCTCCCTCTGCACTGTCCTTGAAGCGTTTCCTGGGGCTCTCTTGCCGTGCCGGGGCTCCGAGTAGAGCGCTTGTTTTGGGATTCTCGTATCGGGCATGCGGACAATGTGGCCTGTCCATCGTCCGACAATGGCCGAGAGATATGCTGGGACACCTGATACAGAAGCAAGTTCTAACAGTATGACAATTTGTTGAGGAAAATAAAGTGGTCACATATTACATGGAAAATACGAATCTAAATGGGGCCGAGGAACAAAGGGATCTGGGAGTACAAATACACAAATCACTCAAAGTGGCGACACAGGTTAGCAAGGCCATAAAAAAAGCAACCCAAGCACTAGGGTTTATTTCTAGAGGGATAGAATTGAAAAGTAGGGAAGTTGTGCTAAACCTGTATCGAACCTTGGTTAGACCACACTTGGAGTACTGCGTACAGCTCTGGTCGCCACATTATAAAACTGATATAGAGGCACTGGAGAGGGTGCAGAGAAGATTTACAAGGATGATACCAGAAATGTGAGGGTATATATTTCAGGAAAGGATGAACAGGCTGGGTCTCTTTTCTCTTGAAAAAAGAAGGCTGAGGGGTGACCTAATAGAGGTCTTTAAAAGGTTTTAGAAGATAGGAGCAGGAGTAGGCCATTCGGCCCCTCGAGCCTGCTCCGCCATTCAATGAGATCATGGCTGATCATCCAAACTCAGTACCCTGTCCCTGCTTTCTCCCCATATCTCTTGATACCTTTAGCTTTAAGAAATATATCTAACTCATTCTTGAATATATTTAATGACTTGGCCTCAACTACCTTCTGTGGTAGAGAATTCCACAGGTTCACCACTCTCTGGGTGAAGAAATTCTTCCTCATTTCTGTCCTAAATGGCTTACCCCTTATCCTTAGATTATGACCCCTGGTTCTGGACTCCCCGACCATCAGGAACATCCTTCCTGCATCTTGTTTGTCCAGACCTGTCAGAATTTTATATGTTTCGATGAGATCCCCTCTCATTCTTCTATACTCCAGCGAGTATAAGCCCAATCGACCCAATCTCTCCTCATATGTCATTCCTGCCATCCCAGGTATCAGCCTGGTGAATCTTCGCTGAACTCCTTCCATGGCAAGAACATCCTTCCTCAGATAAGGCGACCAAAACTGCACACAGTACTCAAGGTGTGGTCTCACCAAGGCCCTGTACAACTGATAGAGTGGATACAGAGAGATTGTTTCCACTTGTGGGGAAGAGCATAACTCGAGACCATCAATATAAGATAGTCACCAAGAAATCCAAACTTTAATTCAGGAGAAACTTCTTTCCCCAGAGAGTGGTGAGAATGTGGAACTTGCTCCCACAGGGAGTGGTTGAGGCGAATAGTGTAGATGTATTTAAGGGGAGGCTGGATAAGCACATGAGGGAGAAGGGAATAGAGGGTTATGCTGATAGAGTTAGATTAGGAAAGACGGGAGGAGGCTCGAGTGGAGCATAAACACCGGCATGGACTGGTTGGGCCGAATGGCCTGTTTCTGTGCCTTATATCCGATATGGAGAAAAAATTAGAGCCAGGCTGTTCAGGGGGTGATGTCAGGAAGCACTTCTTCACACAAAGGCTGGTGGAAATCAGGAACTCTCTCCCCCAAAAAGCCGTCGAGGCTGGGGGTCGACAGGAGCTTTCCAGACTGAGATCGATAGATTTTTGTTGGGTAAGGGTATCGAGGGATACGAAGCAAAGGCGGGTAGATGGAGTTGAGGTGCTGATTAGGCGTGACCTGATTGAATGGCGGAGCAGGCTCATGAGGCTGAACGGCCTCCTCCTGTTCCTAATGTAACAGTCTCGAGGGGCTGAATGTCCTCCAACTGTTCCTAATGTAACAGGCTCGAGGGGCTGAATGGTCTCCTCCTGTTCCTAATGTAACAGGCTCGAGGGGGCTGAACGGCCTCCTCCTGTTCCTAATGTAACAGGCTCGAGGGGGCTGAATGGCCTCCTCCTGTTCCTAATGTAACAGGCTCGAGGGGGCTGAACGGCCTCCTCCTGTTCCTAATGTAACAGGCTCGAGGGGCTGAATGGCCTCCTCCTGTTCCTAATGTAACAGGCTCGAGGGGCTGAATGGCCTCCTCCTGTTCCTAATGTAACAGGCTCGAGGGGCTGAATGTCCTCCAACTGTTCCTAATGTAACAGGCTCGAGGGGCTGAATGGCCTCCTCCTGTTCCTAATGTAACAGGCTCGAGGGGCTGAACGGCCTCCTCCTGTTCCTAATGTAACAGGCTCGAGGGGCTGAATGGCCTCCTCCTGTTCCTAATGTAACAGGCTCGAGGGGGCTGAACGGCCTCCTCCTGTTCCTAATGTAACAGGCTCGAGGGGCTGAACGGCCTCCTCCTGCACTGTCGGAGGGGCGGTACTGAGGGAGCGCCGCACTGTCGGAGGGGTAGTACTGAGGGAGCGCCGCACTGTCGGAGGGGCGGTACTGAGGGTGTTCCGCACTGTCGGAGGGGCAGTACTGAGGGAGCGCCGCACTGTCGGACGGGCGGTACTGAGGGTGCGCCGCACTGTCGGAGGGGCGGTACTGAGGGAGCGCCGCACTGTCGGAGGGCGGTACTGAGGGAGCGCCGCACTGTCAGAGGGGCAGTACTGAGGGAGCGCCGCACTGTCGGAGGGTCGGTACTGAGGGAGCGCCGCACTGTCGGAGGTGCTGTCTTTCGGGGTGAGCCGTTAATCCCGAGGCCCCGTCTGTCCTCTCAGGTGGATGTAAAAGATCCCATGGCCACTATTGGAAGAAGAGCAGGGGGGAGTTCTCCCCGGTGTCCTGGGGCCAATATTTATCCCTCAACCAACATCACTAGAACAGATGATCTGGTCATTATCACATTGCTGTTTGTGGGAGCTTGCTGTGCACAATTTGGCTGCCGCGTTTGCTACATTACAACAGTGACCACACTTCAAAAAAGTACTTCATTGGCTGTGAAGTGACTTGGGTGTACAGGGTACAAATTCAAAATTTGCAGATGACACAAATCTTGGAAGTACTGTGAACAGTGAGGAGGAGAGTGATAGACTTCAAGAGGACATAGACAGGCTGGTGGAATGGGCGGACACATGGCAGATGAAATTTAACACAGAAAAGTGAGAAGGGATACATTTTGGTAGAAAGATTGAGGAGAGGCAATATAAACTAAAGGGTACAATCCTAAATGGGGTGCACGAACAGAGAGACCTGGGGGTATGTGTGCACAAATCGTTGAAGGTGGCAGGGCAGGTTGAGAAAGTGGTTAAAAAAGCTTACAGGATCCTGGGCTTCATAAATAGAGGCATAGAGTACGAAAGCAAGGAAGTTATGATGAACCTTTATAAAACACTGGTTCGGCCTCAACTGGAGTATTGTGTCCAATTCCGGGCACCGCACTTTAGGAAGGATGTGAAGGCCTTAGAGAGGGTGCAGAAAAGATTTACAAGAATGATTCCAGGGATGAGGGACTTCAGTGATATGGAGAGACTGGAGAAGCTGGGGTTGTTCTCCTTGGAGCAGAGAAGGTTAAGGGGAGATTGACCAGAATGGTACCAGGGATGAGGGACTTCAGTGATGTGGAGAGACTGGAGAAGCTGGGGTTGTTCTCCTTAGAGCAGAGAAGGTTAAGGGGAGATTGACCAGCATGGTACCAGGGATGAGGGACTTCAGTGATGTGGAGAGACTGGAGAAGCTGGGGTTGTTCTCCTTAGAGCAGAGAAGGTTGAGAGGAGATTTGATAGAGGTGTTCAAAATCATGAGGAGTCTGGACAGAGCAGAGAGAGAGAAACTGTTCCCATTGGCAGAAGGGTCGAGAACCAGAAGACACCGAATTAAGGTGATTGGCAGAAGAACCAAAGGCGACACGAGGAAAAACTTTTTTACGCAGCGAGTGGTTGGGATCTGGAATGCGCTGCCTGAGAGGGTGGTGGAGGCAGATTCAATCGTGGCTTTCAAAAGGGAGTTGGATAAGTACCTGAGGAGAGAACATTTGCAGGGCTACGGGGAAAGGGTTGGGGGAAGTGGGACTGGCTGAAGTGCTCTTGCAGAGAGAGCCGGCACGGGCTCAACGGGCCGAATGGCCTCCTCCTGTTCCTAATGTAACAGGCTCGAGGGGCTGAACGGCCTCCTCCTATTCCTAATGTAACAAGCTCGAGGGGGCTGAATGGCCTCCTCCTGTTCCTAATGTAACAGGAATGGGAGTTCTTTCTTGTAACCCAGGGACCTTGGAATGGTGGGACTCCTCCCCTTCCCCGATCTCCACCCTTTTCCCCAACGATCTTGCCTACCAACTTCACCTCAGCTTCTGCCCCCCTCCTTCTAAACCTGGGCTTGTCCTGCTCTGTGGGCGCCGACGACTGGAGATTCAACTCTTACCATCCCAGGGGGGCGCTAACAATTTTTAAAAAACAAAATTGAAATGGACCGCACAGGGGTAGGTATCTCTCAACAGAGCTAAAAATAGACCTGAATCAGAGAAAGAAATAAAGATCTTGCATTTCTCCGGCGCCTTTCCCCACCTCAGGACGTCCCAAAGCGATTCACACCCAATGAAGGACTTTTTTTGAAGTGTGGTCACTGTTGTAATGTAGGAAACGCGGCAGCCAATTTGCGCACAGCAAGCTCCCACAAACAGCAATGTGATAATGACCGGATCATCTGTTTTAGTGATGTTGGTTGAGGGATAAATATTGGGCCCAGGACACCGGGGAACACTCCCCCCTGCTCTTCTTCCAATAGTGGCCGGGGGATCTTTTACATCCACCTGAGAGGGCAGACGGGGCCTTGGGTTTAATGTCTCATCCTGAAAGATGGCACCTCCGACAGTGCGGCGCTCCCTCAGTACCGCCCCTCCGACAGTGCGGCGCTCCCTCAGTACCGCCCCTCCGACAGTGCGGCGATCCCTCAGTACTGCCCCTCCGACAGTGCGGCGCTCCCTCAGTACCGCCCCTCCGACAGTGCGCCGCTCCCTCAGTACCGCCCCTCCGACAGTGCGGCGCTCCCTCAGTACCGCCCCTCCGACAGTGCGGCGCACCCTCAGTACCGCCCCTCCGACAGTGCGGCGCACCCTCAGTACCGCCCCTCCGACAGTGCGGCGCACCCTCAGTACTAGCACCGGGGGAGTGTCGGACCTGGATTATGCGTCTCGAGTCTCCGGAGTGGGGGGCTCGAACTCACGACCTTCTGCCTCAGAGGGGAGAGAGTGAGACCCACTAATCCGCGGCAGACGGAGGCCCTGGGAGACGAGGCTTCATTCAAACCCACGATCCCACCAATGATGTCAGGTGCCCGTATGCAAATGAGCTGCCATTGGACAATGCCATTGGGTTGCAGCCATTACCTGAGTCGTAAGGCTCAATGACCTCATCAATGGAATAGTCCATGGGGGACAAGGGAGGTTGCAGTCAGGCCAGGGTGACAATGAGCTGACCGATGCATTGTCCGGGCTACAGTGGAGCGCGACAGACTAGGAATGGCCTACATCCCATCCCTGTGTCGGACCTGCACGACGCCGTCAAGACCCGGCGGTCGGCCTCGGCGACCTTGGGTTAATCAGTGAAGGAAGCCTCCCCCACCCTACAGATCATGGTGGCCAGCCAAGAAGCCAGGAGGGTCTCGTGTGCTGTTCGTCGGTGCTTGCGAATGTTGTTGGTTGAGGAGAGGTTGGAGCTTGGGCTCTGGTTCCCGTCGAGCGGGCGGCCGACGAGCTCGGCCCGTTAACTCCCTGTGACGCTTGGTTGAGAGAGGGAAGAGAATCCAGGAGGCCCAGCTCGCCGCATCTCGACATGGCCGATGCCACAAGCTGGTTCAGCAGATGTCTACTTGGGCTGGTCAGCTGGTTAGTGGAATCATGTTTTTCGGAAGGCTTTGGAGAGGGCTGGGAGGGGATTGACTAGAATGGTACCAGGGATGAGGGACTTCAGTGATGTGGAGAGACTGGAGAAACTGGGGTTGCTCTCCTTAGAGCAAAGAAGGTTAAGAGGAGATTGACCAGAATGGTCCGAGTTGGAAGTTCGTGGGTTCGAGCCCCCACTCCAGAAACTCGAGCCCCGTAATCCAGGCCCGACACTCCCCTGGTGCCGGTACTGAGGGAGCGCCGCACTATCGGAGGGGCGGTACTGAGGGAGCGCCGCACTGTCGGAGGGGCAGTACTGAGGGAGTGCCGCACTGTCGGAGGGGCAGTACTGAGGGAGCGCCGCACTGTCGGAGGGGGCGGTACTGAGGGAGCGCCGCACTGTCGGAGGGGTGGTACTGAGGGAGAGCCGCACTGTCGGAGGGGTGGTACTGAGGGAGAGCCGCACTGTCGGAGGGGCGGTACTGAGGGAGAGCCGCACTGTCGGAGGGGCGGTACTGAGGGAGCGCCGCACTGTCGGAGGGGTGGTACTGAGGGAGAGCCGCACTGTCGGAGGGGCGGTACTGAGGGAGCGCCGCACTGTCGGAGGGGCGGTACTGAGGGAGCGCCGCACTGTCGGAGGGGCGGTACTGAGGGAGCACCGCACTGTCGGAGGGGCGGTACTGAGGGAGCGCCGCACTGTCGCTGGGCCGGTACTGAGGGAGCGCCGCACTGTCGGAGGGGCGGTACTGAGGGAGCGCCGCACTGTCGGAGGGGCAGTACTGAGGGAGCGCCGCACTGTTGGAGGGGCGGGACTGAGGGAGCGCCGCACTGTCGCTGGGCCGGTACTGAGGGAGCGCCGCACTGTCGGAGGGGCAGTACTGAGGGAGCGCAGCACTGTTGGAGGGGCAGTACTGAGGGAGCGCCGCACTGTCGGAGGGGCGGGACTGAGGGAGCGCCGCACTGTCGGAGGGGCGGTACTGAGGGAGCGCCGCACTGTCGCTGGGCCGGTACTGAGGGAGCGCCGCACTGTCGGAGGGGCGGTACTGAGGGAGCGCCGCACTGTCGGAGGGGCGGTACTGAGGGAGCGCCGCACTGTCGGAGTGGCGGTACTGAGGGAGCGCCGCACTGTCGGAGGGGCGGGACTGAGGGAGCGCCGCACTATTTACCCTTCAAACCAACATCACTAAAAAACAGATGATCTGGTCATTTATCACATTTGCTGTTTGTGGGATCTTGCTGTGCGCAAATTGTCTGCCGCGTTTCCCACATTACAACAGTGACCGCACTTCAAAAAAAAGTCCTTCATTGGCTGTGAAGCGCTTCGGGACGTCCTGAGGTTGGTGGAAAAATGTGAGTCCCTCTTCAGTGAGGAGAAAGCGTCTTTCTGCATCCTGTCCCTGCCTGAAGAGATTTTGACGCCAGCAATCTTTCATCCTCTCAGAGAGAAAGAGTAAATTTACAAATGGGAGAAGCGTTCCAGGGAAAAGCGGGTCAGACTTGCCTGAGTGGCTTCTCGCAGGCCCCGGGGGAAGAGAGCTGCTTAAAGATCCTCTCTGGCAGCCAGAAATAACAACCCTCGCTAGCACACAAAGGCAGGTTGATGTGTCTCCTCTGCTCGCTGGCCTAGATACACGGATCTGTGCTTCTGTTTGTGGTGTTCTTTCATCAGAGAGAGAGCGAGAGAGAGAGGGAGCACAAGGAAGGAACGAGAGGTACCCAGAAGCAGAAATGTGGCTAATCCTTGGTGTCACACTTGGCCTTGGAGAGGGTGCAGAGGAGATTGACCAGAATGGTACCAGGGTTGAGGGACTTCAGTGATGTGGAGAGACTGGAGAAGCTGGGATTGTTCTCCTTGGAGCAGAGAAGGTTAAGGGGAGATTGACCAGAATGGTACCAGGGATGAGGGACTTCAGTGATGTGGAGAGACTGGAGAAGCTGGGGTTGTTCTCCTTAGAGCAGAGAAGGTTAAGGGGAGATTGACCAGAATGTATACATTATAAAAAGCACATTGCGTGTAACTGGGTATAATGCTCCTGTATGTTTTGAAGTGTGGTCAATGTTGTAATGTGGGAAACACGGCAGCCAATTTGAGCACAGCAAGCTCCCACAAACGGCAATGTGATAATGACCAGATCATCACTATTTTTTAGTGATGTTGGTTGAGGGATAAATATTGGCCCCAGGACACCGGGGAGAACTCCCCGCCCTGCTCTTCTTCCAATAGTGGCCGTGGGATCTTTTACATCCACCTGAGAGGGCAGACGGGGCCTCAGGTTTAACATCTCATCCCGAAAGACGGCACCTCCGACAGTGCGGCGCTCCCTCAGCACTGCCCCTCCGACAGTGCGGCGCTCCCTCAGTACCGCCCCTCCGACAGTGCGGCGCTCCCTCAGCACTGCCCCTCCGACAGTGCGGCGCTCCCTCAGTACCGCCCCTCCGACAGTGCGGCGCTCCCTCAGTACTGCCCCTCCGACAGTGCGGCGCTCCCTCAGTACTGCCCCTCCGACAGTGCGGCGCTCCCTCAGTACCGCCCCTCCGACAGTGCGGCGCTCCCTCAGTACCGCCCCTCCGACAGAAGCGCTCCCTCAGTACCGCCCCTCCGACAGTGCGGCGCTCCCTCAGTACCGCCCCTCCGACAGTGCGGCGCTCCCTCAGTACTGCCCCTCCGACAGTGCGGCGCTCCCTCAGTACTGCCCCTCCGACAGTAAGCGCTCCCTCAGTACTGCCCCTCCGACAGTGCGGCGCTCCCTCAGCACTGCCCCTCCGACAGTAAGCGCTCCCTCAGTACCGCCCCTCCGACAGTGCGACGCTCCCTCAGTACTGCCCCTCCAACAGTGCGGCGCTCCCTCAGTACCGCCCCTCCGACAGTGCGGCGCTCCCTCAGTACCGCCCCTCCGACAGTAAGCGCTCCCTCAGTACCGCCCCTCCGACAGTGCGGCGCTCCCTCAGTACCGCCCCTCCGACAGTGCGGCGCTCCCTCAGTACCGCCCCTCCGACAGTGCGGCGCACCCTCAGTACAGCCCCTCCGACAGTGCGGCGCTCCCTCAGTACCGCCCCTCCGACAGTGCGGCGCTCCCTCAGTACCGCCCCTCCGACAGTGCGGCGCTCCCTCAGTACTGCCCCTCCGACAGTGCGGCGCTCCCTCAGTACTGCCCCTCCGACAATAAGCGCTCCCTCAGTACTGCCCCTCCGACAGTGCGGCGCTCCCTCAGCACTGCCCCTCCGACAGTAAGCGCTCCCTCAGTACCGCCCCTCCGACAGTGCGACGCACCCTCAGTACTGCCCCTCCAACAGTGCGGCGTTCCCTCAGTACCGCCCCTCCGACAGTGCGGCGCTCCCTCAGTACCGCCCCTCCGACAGTAAGCGCTCCCTCAGTACCGCCCCTCCGACAGTGCGGCGCTCCCTCAGTACCGCCCCTCTAACAGTGCGGCGCTCCCTCAGTACCGCCCCTCCGACAGTGCGGCGCACCCTCAGAACAGCTCCTCCGACAGTGCAGCGCTCCCTCAGTACCGCCCCTCCGACAGTGCGGCGCTCCCTCAGTACCGCCCCTCCGACAGTGCGGTGCTCCCTCAGTACTGCCCCTCCGACAGTGCGGCGCTCCCTCAGTACTGCCCCTCCGACAGTGCGGCGCTCCCTCAGTACCGCCCCTCCGACAGTGCGGCGCTCCCTCAGCACTGCCCCTCCGACAGTAAGCGCTCCCTCAGTACCGCCTCTCCGACAGTGCGGCGCTCCCTCAGTACCGCCCCTCCGACAGTGCGGCGCTCCCTCAGTACCGCCCCTCCGACAGTGCAGAGCTCCCTCAGTCCCGCCCCTCCGACAGTGCGGCCATCCCTCAGTACTGCCCCTCCGACAGTAAGCGCTCCCTCAGTACCGCCCCTCCGACAGTGCGGCGCTCCCTCAGTACCGCCCCTCCGACAGTGCGGCGCTCCCTCAGTACCGCCCCTCCGACAGTGCGGCGCTCCCTCAGTACCGCCCCTCCGACAGTGCGGCGCTCCCTCAGTACCGCCCCTCCGACAGTGCGGCGCTCCCTCAGTACCGCCCCTCCGACAGTGCGGCGCTCCCTCAGTACCGCCCCTCCGACAGTGCGGCGCTCCCTCAGTACCGCCCCTCCGACAGTGCGGAGCTCCCTCAGTCCCGCCCCTCCGACAGTGCGACGCTAACTCAGTACTGACCCTCCGACAGTGCGGCGCTCCCTCAGTACCGCCCCTCCGACAGTACGGCGCTCCCTCAGTACCGCACCTCCGACAGTGCGACGCTCCCTCGGTACCGCCCCTCCGACAGTGCGGCGCTCCCTCAGTACAGCTCCTCCGACAGTGCGGCGCTCCCTCAGTACCGCCCCTCCGACAGTGCGGCGCTCCCTCAGTCCCGCCCCTCCGACAGTGCGGCGCTCCCTCAGTACCGCCCCTCCGACAGTAAGCGCTCCCTCAGTACCGCCCCTCCGACAGTGCGGCGCTCCCTCAGTACCGCCCCTCCGACAGTGCGGCGCTCCCTCAGTACCGCCCCTCCGACAGTGCGGCGCTCCCTCAGTACCGCCCCTCCGACAGTGCGGAGCTCCCTCAGTACCGCCCCTCCAACAGTGCGGCGCTCCCTCAGCACTGCCCCTCCGACAGTAAGCGCTCCCTCAGTACCGCCCCTTCCGACAGTGCGGCGCTCCCTCAGTACCGCCGCTCCGACAGTGCGGCGCTCCCTCAGTACAGCCCCTCCGACAGTGCGGCGCTCCCTCAGTACCGCCCATCCGACAGTGCGGAGCTCCCTCAGTACCGCCCCTCCGAAAGTGCGGCGCTCCCTCAGTACCACCCCTCCGACAGTGCAGCGTGTCCTCAGTACCGCCCCTCCGACAGTGCGGTGCTCCCTCAGTACCGCCCCTCTGACAGTGCGACGCTCCCTCGGTACCGCCCCTCCGACAGTGCGGCGCTCCCTCAGTACCGCCCCTCCGACAGTGCGGCGCTCCCTCAGTACTACCCCTCCGACAGTGCGGCGCTCCCTCAGTACAGCTCCTCCGACAGTGCGGCGCTCCCTCAGTACCGCCCCTCCGACAGTGCGGCGCTCCCTCAGTCCCGCCCTTCCGACAGTGCGGCGCTCCCTCAGCACTGCCCCTCCGACAGTAAGCGCTCCCTCAGTACCGCCCCTCCGACAGTAAGCGCTCCCTCAGTACCGCCCCTCCGACAGTGCGGCGCTCCCTCAGTACCGCCCCTCCGACAGTGCGGCGCTCCCTCAGTACTGCCCCTCGACAGTGCGGCGCTCCCTCAGCACTGCCCCTCCGACAGTAAGCGCTCCCTCAGTACCGCCCCTCCGACAGTGCGGCGCTCCCTCAGTACTGCCCCTCCAACAGTGCGGCGCTCCCTCAGTACCGCCCCTCCGACAGTGCGGCGCTCCCTCAGTACCGCACCTCCGACAGTAAGCGCTCCCTCAGTACCGCCCCTCCGACAGTGCGGCGCTCCCTCAGTACCGCGCCTCCGACAGTGCGGCGCTCCCTCAGTACCGCCCCTCCGACAGTGCGGCGCTCCCTCAGAACAGCCCCTCCGACAGTGTGGCGCTCCCTCAGTACCGACCCTCCGACAGTGCGGCGCTCCCTCAGTACCGCCCCTCCGACAGTGCGGTGCTCCCTCAGTACCGCCCCTCCGACAGTGCGGTGCTCCCTCAGTACCACCCCTCCGACAGTGCGGTGCTCCCTCAGCACTGCCCCTCCGACAGTAAGCGCTCCCTCAGTACTGACTCTCCGACAGTGCGGCGCGCCCTCAGTACCGCCCCTCCGACAGTGCGGCGCTCCCTCAGTACCGCCCCTCCGACAGTGCGGCGCTCCCTCAGTACCGCCCCTCCTACAGTGCGGCGCTCCCTCAGTACTGCCCCTCCGACAGTGCGGCGCTCCCTCAGCACTGCCCCTCCGACAGTAAGCGCTCCCTCAGTACCGCCCTTCCGACAGTGCGGCGCTCCCTCAGTACCGCCCCTCCGACAGTGCGGCGCTCCCTCAGTACCGCCCCTCCGACAGTGCGGCGCTCCCTCAATACCGCCCCTCCGACAGTGCGGCGCTCCCTCAGTACCGCCCCTCCGACAGTGCGGCGCTCCCTCAGTACCGCCCCTCCGACAGTGCGGAGCTCCCTCAGTCCCGGCTCTCCGACAGTGCGACGCTAACTCAGTACTGAACCTCCGACAGTGCGGCGCTCCCTCAGTATCGCCCCTCCGACAGTACGGCGCTCCCTCAGTACCGCACCTCCGACAGTGCGACGCTCCCTCAGTACCGCCCATCCGACAGTGCGGCGCTCCCTCAGTACTGCCCCTCCGACAGTGCGGCGCTCCCTCAGTACTGCCCCTCCGACAGTAAGCGCTCCCTCAGTACTGCCCCTCCGACAGTGCGGCGCTCCCTCAGCACTGCCCCTCCGACAGTAAGCGCTCCCTCAGTACCGCCCCTCCGACAGTGCGGCGCTCCCTCAGTACTGCCCCTCCAACAGTGCGGCGCTCCCTCAGTACCGCCCCTCCGACAGTGCGGCGCTCCCTCAGTACCGCCCCTCCGACAGTGCGGCGCTCCCTCAGAACAGCCCCTCCGACAGTGTGGCGCTCCCTCAGTACCGCCCCTCCGACAGTGCGGCGCTCCCTCAGTACCGCCCCTCCGACAGTGCGGTGCTCCCTCAGTACCGCCCCTCCGACAGTGCGGTGCTCCCTCAGTACCGCCCCTCCGACAGTGCGGTGCTCCCTCAGCACTGCCCCTCCGACAGTAAGCGCTCCCTCAGTACCGCCTCTCCGACAGTGCGGCGCTCCCTCAGTACCGCCCCTCCGACAGTGCGGCGCTCCCTCAGTACCGCCCCTCCGACAGTGCGGAGCTCCCTCAGTCCCGCCCCTCCGACAGTGCGGCCATCCCTCAGTACTGACTCTCCAACAGTGCGGCGCGCCCTCAGTACCGCCCCTCCGACAGTGCGGCGCTCCCTCAGTACCGCCCCTCCGACAGTGCGGCGCTCCCTCAGTACCGCCCCTCCGACAGTGCGGAGCTCCCTCAGTCCCGCCCCTCCGACAGTGCGGCGCTCCCTCAGTACTGCCCCTCCGACAGTGCGGCGCTCCCTCAGCACTGCCCCTCCGACAGTAAGCGCTCCCTCAGTACCGCCCCTCCGACAGTGCGGCGCTCCCTCAGTACCGCCCCTCCGACAGTGCGGCGCTCCCTCAGTACCGCCCCTCCGACAGTGCGGCGCTCCCTCAATACCGCCCCTCCGACAGTGCGGCGCTCCCTCAGTACCGCCCCTCCGACAGTGCGGCGCTCCCTCAGTACCGCCCCTCCGACAGTGCGGAGCTCCCTCAGTCCCGGCTCTCCGACAGTGCGACGTTAACTCAGTACTGACCCTCCGACAGTGCGGCGCTCCCTCAGTACCGCCCCTCCGACAGTACGGCGCTCCCTCAGTACCGCACCTCCGACAGTGCGGCGCTCCCTCAGTACCGCCCCTCCGACAGTGCGGCGTGTCCTCAGTAACGCCCCTCCGACAGTGCGGTGCTCCCTCAGTACCGCCCCTCTGACAGTGCGACGCTCCCTCGGTACCGCCCCTCCGACAGTGCGGCGCTCCCTCAGTACTGCCCCGTCCGACAGTGCGGCGCTCCCTCAGTACCGCCCCTCCGACAGTGCGGCGCTCCCTCAGTACTACCCCTCCGACAGTGCGGCGCTCCCTCAGTCCAGCTCCTCCGACAGTGCGGCGCTCCCTCAGTACCGCCCCTCCGACAGTGCGGCGCTCCCTCAGTCCCGCCCCTCCGACAGTGCGGCGCTCCCTCAGCACTGCCCCTCCGACAGTAAGCGCTCCCTCAGTACCGCCCCTCCGACAGTGCGGCGCTCCCTCAGTACTGCCCCTCCGACAGTGCGGCGCTCCCTCAGTACCGCCCCTCCGACAGTGCGGCGCTCCCTCAGTACTGCCCCTCCGACAGTGCGGCGCTCCCTCAGTACCGCCCCTCCGACAGTGCGGCGCTCCCTCAGTACTGCCCCTCCGACAGTGCGGCGCTCCCTCAGTACCGCCCCTCCGACAGTGCGGCGCTCCCTCAGTACTGCCCCTCCGACAGTGCGGCGCTCCCTCAGTACTGCCCCTCCGACAGTGCGGCGCTCCCTCAGTACCGCCCCTCCGACAGTGCGGCGCTCCCTCAGTACCGCCCCTCCGACAGTGCGGCGCTCCCTCAGCACTGGCACCGGGGGAGTGTCGGGCCTGGATTACGGGGCTCGAGTCTCGGGAGTGGGGGGCTCGAACCCACGACCTTCTGATTCAGAGGGTAGAGCGAGACCCAATGAGCCACGGCTGAGCCCTGAACCTGATCTCTGACTGTTGTTTAGTTTGGAGCTGCGCAGGAGTTAGCCTTGGAGATGGAGCGTTGGGCCTTTATCAGAGCACAGAGGATGCTGGAAGGGGGGAATCATTGGGAGTGTACGAGGGCAAGACAGAGAGGCAGCATGCGAGAGAGTAAAACTGGTAGCTGCAAGATTATACAGAAGGCAAGGTCTGTGCTCACTGACCTACATTGGCTCCCGGTCCGGCAACGCCTCGATTTTAAAATTCTCATCCTCGTTTTCAAATCCCTCCTCGCCCCTCTCCCTATCTCTGTAACCTCGTCCAGCCCCACAACGCTCCCAGATCTCTGCGCTCCTCCGATTCTGGCCACTTGAGCATCCCCCGATTTCCATCGCTCCACCATTGGCGGCCGTGCCTTCAGCTGCCTGGGCCCCGAGCTCTGGAATTCCCTCCCTAAACCTCTCCGCCTCTCTCTCCTCCTTTAAGACACTCCTTAAAACTGACCTCTTTGACCAAGCTTTTGGTCACCTGCCCCTAATATCTCCTTATGTGGCTCGGTGTCAAATTTTGTCTGATTTACGGTCCTGTGATCGGCCATTTAGGACTTTTTTTTTGTTTATGGGATCTGAGCGTCGCTGGCAAGGCCGGCATTTATTGCCCATCCCTAATCGCCCTCGAGAAGGTGGTGGTGAGCCGCCTTCTTGAACCGTTGCAGTCCGTGCGGTGAAGGTGCTCCCACAGTGCTGTTAGGGAGGGAGTTCCAGGATTTTGACCCAGCGACGATGAAGGAACGGCCGATATATTTCCAAGTCAGGATGGTGTGTGTGACTTGGAGGGGAACTTGGAGGTGGTGGTGTTCCCATGCGCCTGCTGCCCTTGTCCTTCTAGGTGGAAGAGGTCGTGGGTTTGGGAGGTGCTGCCGAAGAAGCCTTGGCGAGTTGCTGCAGTGCATCTTGTAGATGGTGCACACTGCAGACACGGTGCGCCGGTGGTGGAGGGAGTGAATGTTTAAGGTGGTGGATGGGGTGCCAATTTAGCGGGCTGCTTTGTCCTGGATGGTGTCGAGCTTCTTGAGTGTTGTTGGAGCTGCAACTCATCCAGGCAAGTGGAGAGTGTTCCATCACACTCCTGACTTGTGCCTTGTAGATAGATGGTGGAAAGGCTTTGGGGAGTCAGGAGGTGAGACACTCGCCGCAGAATACCCAGCCTCTGACCTGCTCTTGTTGCCACAGTATTTATGTGGCTGGTCCAGTTAAGTTTCTGGTCAATGGTGACCCCCCAGGATGTTGATGGTGGGGGATTCGGCGATGGTAATGCCGTTGAATGTCAAGGTGCGGTGTTTAGACTCTCGCTCATTGGAGATATTCACTGACTGGCCATTGTGTTGTGCGAATGTTACCTGCCACTTATCAGCCCGAGCCTGAACGTCGTCCAGATCTTGTTGCATGCGGGCAAGGACTGCTTCATTATCTGAGGAGTTGTGAATGGCGCTGAACACTGTGCAGTCATAAGCGAACATCCCCATTTCTGACCTTATATTGGGGGGAAGGTCATTGATGAAGCAGCTGAAGATGGTTCAAGGCGCTGGATAAATGCAAGTTGTTGTTATAACGCTCCTGTATATATTGTACCAATAACACATCGTTAATCTATATCCTAGGGTACTTAAGGAAGTGGCCCTAGAAATAGTCGATGCATTGCTGGTCATCTTCCAAAATTCTATCGACTCTGGAACAGTTCCCATGGATTGGAGGGTAGCTAATGTAATGCCACTATTTAAAAAAGGTGGTAGAGAGAAAACGGGGAATTATAGCCTGGTAAGCCTGACATCGGTAGTGGGGAAAATGCTAGAGTCCATTATAAAAGATGTAATAGCAGAGCACTTGGAAAACAGTGACAGGATCGGACAAAGTCAGCATGGATTTACAAAAGGTAAATCATGCTTGACTAATCTACTGGAATTTATTGAGGATGTAACTGGTAGAATAGATAAGGGAGAACCAGTGGATGTGGTGTATTTGGACTTTTGATAAGGTCCCGCATAAGAGATTAGCGTGCAAAGTTAAAGCACATGGGATTGGGGGTAAGGTACTGATTTGGATAGACAACTGGCTGGCAGACAGGAAGCAAAGAGTTGGAATAAACGGGTCTTTTTCCGAGTGGCAGGCAGTGACTAGTGGGGTACCGCAGGGGTCGGTGCTAGGACCCCAGCTATTCACAATATACATTAATGATCTAGACGAGGGAACTAGATGTAATATCTCTAAGTTTGCAGACGACACAAAGCTGGGTTGGCGTGTGTGCTGTGAGGAGGATGCAGAGAAACTCCAGTATGATTTGGACAGGTTGGGTGAGTGGGCAGATGCACGGCAGATGCAGTATAATGTGGATAAATGCGAGGTTATCTACTTTGGTGGCAAAAACAGGAAGACAGATTATTATCTGAATGGCAATAGATTGGGAAAAGGGGAAGTGCAACGACCTGGGTGTCCTTGTGCACCAGTCGCTGAAGGTAAGCATGCAGGTGCAGCAGGCGGTTAAGAAGGCAAATGGTATGTTGGCCTTCATAGCGAGAGGATTCGAGTACAGGAGCAAGGATGTCTTGCTGCAGTTGTACAAGGCCTTGTTGAGACCACACCTTGAGTATTGTGTGCAGTTTTGGTCACCTTATCTGAGGAAGGATGTTCTTGCCATGGAGAGAGTGCAGCGAAGATTTACCAGACTGATACCTGGGATGGCAGGAATGATGTATGAAGAGAGATTGAGTCGATTGGGCTTATATTCGTTCGAGTTTAGAAGAATGAGAGGGGATCTCATTGAAACTTATAAAATTCTAACAGGACTAGACAGACTAGATGCAGGAAGGATGTTCCCGATGGTCGGGGGAGTCCAGAACCAGGGGTCACAGTCTAAGGATAAGGGGTAAGCCATTTAGGACTGAGATGAGGAGGAATTTCTTCACCCAGAGAGTGGTGAACCTGTGGAATTCTCTACCACAGAAGGCAGTTGAGGGCCAATTCATTAAATATATTCAAGAAGGAGATAGATATATTTCTTAAGGCTAAAGGGATCAAGGGATATGGGGAGAAAGCAGGGACAGGGTACTGAATTTGGATGATCAGCCATGATCGCATTGAATGGCAGAGCAGGCTCGAGGGGCCGAATGGCCGACTCCTGCTCCTATCTTCTATGATTCTATGATACCTGCCACTTATCAGCCCAAGCCTGAACGTCGTCCAGATCTTGTTGCATGCGGGCACGGACTGCTTCATTATCTGAGGAGTTGTGAATGGTGCTGAACACTGTGCAGTCATAAGCGAACTTCCCCATTTCTGACCTTATATTGCGGGGGAGGTCATTGATGAAGCAGCTGAAGATGGTTAAAGATGCTGGATAAATGCAAGCTGTTGTTATAACGCTCCTGTATTTATTGTGCCAATAACACATCGTGCGTTACTGGGCATAATCTGAGATGCGGGTTAGCAGAGTTTTCGAGAGTTGTTGGAGGGTGGGATGATAAGCAGCTGGAAGTCTGATCTGTGCCTGTGAGCGTTTGACAAGAAGTAGGTTACGCTGGGCTAGATGTTCTTGGCTTACCGCCTGCTACCGAGGTCCCCTTCGCTGTTGAACCGCACATCAGTCTTGTGAGCAGTCGTCTACTCGAATAACTCAGAAAGTAGGACAGTCATCAATCAGGGTGACCTGGAAAACGCGCTCAGTTCATTTTCTTTCCCCCGCGCGCCCCCCCCCCCCCACCCCCAGACTCTTTCATCTGGCACTGCACCAGCCATCGAGTCTCTCTCTCTCTCTCTCTCTGTCTCTCGTTTCTGTACCAAGGCAGTGGCAATAAGCCATAGAGTCACAGGGGGGAGAAATTCGGTATTGCAATTACCGTTTGGGGCGCAATTATCGGCCGGGCGCAAAGTTTAGCGCTTGGCGCTAATTATCGCCTCCGACTGCGAACTTGGCTTCTATCGCCCCCTGGAGGTGATTGGAGCGCTAAATCAGGCGCTTCACACCTCTCTTAAGGCGCTGACGCCGAGGAGCGAGGCGCTACCTCAGAGCGCTGGCGAAGCTCGTGTATGTCAGTCAGCAATGGAACACAGACACACTGGCGCCGGCCAGTTCTTAAAGGGGAGGGTCGATCTTGCTTTCCATCCACACCCTGCTCATTGCAGCCTTGAATCTCGGTCTGGAGAGACCTGTACATCAATTCTGCTGGAAAGAACAATGGCGAGTACCAGGGAAAGAGCTCAGAGTACAGCCCCCACAGTCTCTTCTACATCGATACAAGGAAGGGCAAATCAAAATGAACCTGCAAAGTGCTGCTCAGTCCCCAAAACTCCTTCACACAGCGTTGAATCTCTCCAGAAGTCTCTCTCTCACTCAGAGTGCGTGGTGCAAAAATGTCGCCGACAAAAAAAGGCAGGAAGCGGTCGCCCTTTAAATAGCGCTCCCCCAGTCCCTTCCTGACTGCAAAACGCTCCCCTCAACCTGTCGTTGCTAGTGGCAGGCGGTAAGGCAGGGGGCGCCACTCAATATCCGCTCCGGGGCGTTGCACACTCGACTGACGTCACGATCTGCGAGCGCAGGAGATCGTGGCGGTAGTGTTTAGCGCCGCCACAAAATGCCTGGTCAATTTCGCGAGCGGCGCAAACATCGCCGCGCCCGGGCGCTAGTTAGGGTGCTAACGGGAGATGCTAATCAACTGAATTTTTCCCCCATAGAGTCATAACGGCACAGAAGGAGGCCATTCGGCCCATCGAGTCCGTGCCGGCTCTCTGCAGAGCAATCCAGTCAGTCCCATTCCCCCCCACTCTATCCCCGTAGCCCTACAAGTTTATTTCCCTCAAGTGCCTATCCAGTCTCCCCTTGAAAACATCGAGTGTCTCCGCTTCCACCACTTCCGTCGGCAGCGAGTTCCAGGTCCTCACCACTCGCTGCGTAAAAAAGTTTTTCCTCACATCCCCCCCGTATCTCTTGCCCAAAATCTTAAATCTGTGTCCTTGTACCATCAACTAGTGGGAACAGCCTTTCCCCGTCTAGCCTATCCAAACCCGTCATAATCTTGTACACCTCAACCTCCTTTGCTCTAATGAAAACAAATCCAGCTTCTCCAACCTGTCCTTGTAGCTCAGATCCCCCATCCCCGGAACCATTCTGGTAAATCTCCTCTGCACCCTCTCAAGGGCCTTCACATCCTTCCTAAAGTGTGGTGACCAGAACTGGACGCAATACTCCAGTTGTGGCCTAACCAGCGCTTTATAAAGGTTCAGCATAACTTCTCTACTTTTGTACTCAATACCTCTATTTATGAAGCCCAAGATCCCACATGCTTTGCTAACCACTATCTCAAGTCGCATTGTCTCGCTAGATTGATTCCTGGGATGGGGGGATTGTCCTATCAGGAGAGATTGAGTAGAATGGACCTATATTCCCTAGAGTTTAGAAGAATGAGAGGTGATCTCATTGAAACATATAATATTCTGAGGGGGATTGACAGGGTAGATGCTGAGAGGCTGTTTCCCCCCTGGCTGGAGAGTCTAGAACCAGGGGTCACAGTCTCAGGATAAGGGGTCGGCCATTTAGGACTGAGATGAGGAGGAATTTCTTCACTCAGAGGGCGGTGAATCTTTGGAATTCTCCGCCCCAGAGGGCTGTGGAGGCTCAGTCGTTGAGTCTATTCAAGGCCGAGATCGAGAGATTTTTGGACTCTAGGGGAATCGAGGGATTGGAGATCGGGCGGGAAAGTGGAGATGAGGTCGATGATCAGCCATGATCTCATTGAATGGCGGAGCAGGCTCAAGGGGCCGAATGGCCTGACTCCTGCTCCTATTTATTATGTTCTTAGCCCGGATCGGACCTCTGCTGTGTTGCTCCGAAGGGAGCCTACAGTTTTTCCGATGTTCGTACTGTTGAATGGAGTAAGGCGGGGGCTGGAAATTTCCGCCCCTGCCACGGTACCGAAACGGCTCTTATCAAAGTCGCCATAGACATGCTATGTGAGCTGTGACCATGGTAAGCTAGCCCTCCTCGTCCTTCTTGACTTGTCTGCAGCCTTTGACACGGGTTGACCACTCCATCCTCCTCCAACGCCTCTCCACCGTCGTCCAGCTGGGCGGGACTGCACTTGCCTGGTTCCATTCTTATCTCTCTAATCGTATACATTAATGATCTAGATAAGGGAACTAAATGTAATATCTCCAAGTTTGCAGATGACACAAAGCTGGGTGGGCGTGTGTGCTGCGAGGAGGATACCGAGAAACTCCAGGATGATTTGGACAGGTTGGGTGAGTGGGCAGAAGCGTGGCAGATGCAATATAACGTGGATAAATGCGAGGTTATCCACTTTGGTGTCAAAAACAGAAAGGCAGACTATTATCTGAATGGCAATAGATTGGGAGAAGGGGAAGTGCAACGAGACCTGGGTGTCCTTGTGCACCAGTCGCTGAAGGTAAGCATGCAGGTGCAGCAGGCGGTGAAGAAGGCAAATGGTATGTTGGCCTTCATAGCGAAAGTGTTTGAGTATAGGAACAGGGATGTCCTGCTGCAGTTGTACAGGGCCTTGGTGAGACCACACCTTGAGTATTGTGTGCAGTTTTGGTCGCCTTATCTGAGGAAGGATGTTCTTGCCATGGAAGGAGTTCAGCGAAGATTCACAAGGCTGATACCTGGGATGGCAGGAATGACATATGAGGAGAGATTGGGTCGATTGGGCTTATACTTGCTGGAGTATAGAAGAATGAGAGGGGATCTCATCGAAACATATAAAATTCTGACAGGTCTGGACAAACTAGATGCAGGAAGGATGTTCCCGATGGTCGGAGAGTCCAGAACCAGGGGTCATAATCTAAGGATAAGGGGTAAGCCATTTAGGACAGAAATGAGGAAGAATTTCTTCACCCAGAGAGTGGTGAACCTGTGGAATTCTCTACCACAGAAGGCAGTTGAGGCCAAGTCATTAAATATATTCAAGAATGAGTTAGATATATTTCTTAAAGCTAAAGGGATCAAGGGATATGGGGAGAAGGCAGATACAGGGTACTGAGTTTGGATGATCAGCCATGATCTCATCGAATGGCGGAGCAGGCTCGAGGGGCCGAATGGCCGACTCCTGCTCCTATCTTCTATGTTTCTATGTTTGTATGTAGCCAGAGAATCACCAGCAACGGCTTCTCTTCCCGCTCCCGCACCATTACCTCTGGTGTCCCCGAAAGGATCTATCCTTGGCCCCCTCCAATTTCTCATCGACATGTTGCCCCTTGGCGACATCATCCGAAAACACAGCGTGAATGACATGAATCTTTGTCATTCATGTGGGAATGACTTGTGAAGTAATACTGGGCGACCTGCGGGTGGCGCTGTCCAGGGAGAGTATAAATACTCAGGCATGGGCCCAGCTTGCTCAGGACATTCCTCAACAGGAACCAATGAAGGACCCAACTGGAAATCCATGTTGAAAAACAGTTGATTAAAGCTTTTTTTAACGCTTAGACCAAGGGCCGAGTAGTTTTCTTACGCCAGTCAGTTTCCACATTACGCTGACGACACCCAGCTCTACCTCACTACCTATTCTCTCGACCCCTCCACGGTCTCGAAATTGTCCGACTGCTTGTCCGACAGCCAGTTACTCGGGTTTAAGAGGACCTGTCTCAGGATGTAAGGAAGAGGAGAAGACTCCCAATTCTCCGGCGCCTTTCACCACCTCAGGACGTCCCAAAGTTCTTCACAGCCAATGAACGACTTTTTTTGAAGCATGGTCACTGTTGTAATGTAGGAAACGCGGCAGCCAATTTGCGCACAGCAAGCTCCCACGAACAGACAATGTGATAATGACCAGATCATCTGTTTTTTAGTGATGTTCGTTGAGGGATAAATATTGGCCCCAGGACACCGGGGGAACTCCCCCCCTGATCTTCTTCCAATAGTGGCCGTGGGATCTTTTACATCGACCTGAGAGGGCAGAGGGTGCACCTTGAGTTTAACGTCTCATCCCGAAAGATGGCACCTCCGACAGTGCGGCGCTCCCTCAGTACAGCCCATCCGACAGTGTGGCGCTCCCTCAGTACCGTCCCTCCGACAGTGTGGCGCTCCCTCAGTACCGCCCCGCCGACAGTGCGGCGCTCCCTCAGTACTGCCGCTCCGACAGTGCGGCGCTCCCTCAGTACCGCCCCTCCGACAGTGCGACGCTGCCTCAGTACCGCCCCTCCGACAGTGCGGCACTCCCTCAGTACTGCCCCTCCGACAGTGCGCCGCTCCCTCAGTACTGCCCCTCCGACAGTGCGGAGCTCCCTCAGTACCGCCCCTCCGACAGTGCAGCGCTCCCTCAGTACTGCGCCTCCGACAGTGCACCGCTCCCTCAGTACCGCCCCTCCGACAGTGCGGCGCTCCCTCAGTACCTCCCCTCCGACAGTGCACCGCTCCCTCAGTACCGCCCCTCCGACAGTGCGGCGCTCCCTCAGTACCGCCCCTCCGACAGTGCGGCGCTCCCTCAGTACCGCCCCTCCGACAGTGCGGCGCTCCCTCAGTACTGCCCCTACCTCAGTACCGCCCCTCCGACAGTGCGCCGCTCCCTCAGTACCGCCCCTCCGACAGTGCGGCGCTCCCTCAGTACCGCCCCTCCGACAGTGCGGCGCTCCCTCAGTACTGCGCCTCCGACAGTGCGGCGCTCCCTCAGTACCGCCCCTCCGACAGTGCGGCCCTCCCTCAGTACCGCCCCTCCGACAGTGCGGCGCTCCCTCAGTACCGCCCCTCCGACAGTGCGGCGCTCCCTCAGTACCGCCCCTCCGACAGTGCGCCGCTCCCTCAGTACCGCCCCTCCGACAGTGCGGCGCTCCCTCAGGACCGCCCCTCCGACAGTGCGGCGCTCCCTCAGTACCGCCCCTCCGACAATGCGGCGCTCCCTCAGTACCGCCCCTCCGACAGTGCGGCGCTCCCTCAGTACAGCCCCTCCGACAGTGCGGCGCTCCCTCAGGACCGCCCCTCCGACAGTGTGGCACCGGGGGAGTGTCGGGGATGGATTCTGGGGCTCGAACCCACGACCTTCTGACTCAAAGGCGAGAGTGTGAGCACTGCGGCTGGTTCAAAGACAAGGGCAAGTGGATTGGAGGGCATACTTGGAGCTGAGACGGAAATATCGAGGAAATATCAGAGGAGCAATGGCCACAGATTAGACAACAGCAGCAGATTTTTATGCTTGCAGTGAGGAGGGGCGCAATCACAAATAGACACTGTCTCTCAGTCCCCTCCCTCAGGGAGATATCTGTACACTGACTGGTGTCTCTCAGTCCCCTCTCCCTCAGGGAGATATCTGTACACTGACTGGTGTCTCTCAGTCCCCTCTCTCTTAGACAGATATCTGTACACTGACTGGTGTCTCTCAGTCCCTCTCTCTCTTAGAGAGATATCTGTACACTGACTGGTGTCTCTCAGTCCCCTCTCTCTCAGGGAGATATCTGTACACTGACTGGTGTCTCTCAGTCCTGTCTCCCTCAGGGAGATATCTGTACACTGACTGGTGTCTCTCAGTCCCCTCTCTCTCAGGGAGATATCTGTACACTGACTGGTGTCTCTCAGTCCCCTCTCTCTTCGAGAGATATCTGTACACTGACTGGTGTCGCTCAGTCCCCTCTCCCTCAGGGAGATATCTGTACACTGACTTATGTCTCTCAGTCCCTCTCCCTCAGGGTGATATCTGTACACTGACTGGTGTTTCTCAGTCCCTCTCCCTCAGGGAGATATCTGTACACTGACTGGTGTCGCTCAGTCCCCTCTCCCTCAGAGAGATATCTGTACACTGACTGGTGTCTCTCAGTCCCTCTCCCTCAGGGTGATATCTGTACACTGACTGGTGTTTCACAGTCCCTCTCCCTCAGGGAGATATCTGTACACTGACTGGTGTCTCTCAGTCCCCTCTCCCTCAGGGAGATATCTGTAAACTGACTGGTGTCTCTCAGTCCCCTCTCCCTCAGGGAGATATCTGTACACTGACTGGTGTCTCTCAGTCCCTCTCTCTCAGGGAGATATCTGTACACTGACTGGTGTCTCTCAGTCCCCTCTCCCTCAGGGAGATATCTGTACACTGACTGGTGTCTCTCAGTCCCTCTCTCCCTCAGGGAGATATCTGTACACTGACTGGTGTCTCTCAGTCCCCTCTCCCTCAGGGAGATATCTGTACACTGACTGGTGTCTCTCAGTCCCTCTCCCTCAGGGATCTGTACACTGACTGGTGTCTCTCAGTCCCCTCTCCCTCACGGATCTGCACACAGACTGGTGTCTCTCAGTCCCCTCTCTCAGGGAGATATCTGTACACTGACTGGTGTCTCTCAGTCCCCTCTCCCTCAGGGAGATATCTGTACACTGACTGGTGTCTCTCAGTCCCCTCTCTCTCAGGGAGATATCTGTACACTGACTAGTGTCTCTCAGTCCCCTCTCCCTCAGGGAGATATCTGTACACTGACTGGTGTCTCTCAGTGCCTCTCTATGTGAGATATCTGTACACTGACTGGTGTCTCTCAGTCCCCTCTCCCTCAGGGAGATATCTGTACACTGCCTGGTGTCTCTCAGTCCCTCTCCCTCAGGGTGATATCTGTACAATGACTGGTGTCTCTCAGTCCCCTCTCTCTCAGGGAGATATCTGTACACTGACTGGTGTCTCTCAGTCCCTCTCTCTCAGGGAGATATCTGCACACTGACTGGTGTCTGTCAGTCCCCTCTCCATCAGGGAGATATCTGTACACTGACTGGTGTCTCTCAGTTCCCTCTCTCTCAGGGAGATATCTGTACACTGACTGGTGTCTCTCAGTCCCCTCTCCCTCAGGGAGATATCTGTACACTGACTGCTGTCCCTCAGTCCCCTCTCCCTCAGGGAGATATCTGTACACTGACTGGTGTCTCTCAGTCCCTCTGTCTCAGGGAGATATCTGTGCACTGACTGGTGTCTCTCAGTCCTTCTGTCTCAGGGAGATATCTGTACACTGACTGGTGTCTCTCAGTCCCTCTCTTTCAGGGAGATATCTGTGCACTGACTGGTGTCTCTCAGTCCCCTCTCTCTCAGGGAGATATCTGTACATTTACTGGCGTCTCTCAGTCCCTCTCTCTCAGGGAGATATCTGTTCACTGACTGGTGTCTCTACCCGGGAGTGAGGCTGGAATCTAATCGAGGGGTTCGGGGGGTTTATATATAGAATAACAGATTCCCGGGAGTGAGTTACAGGCTGGAATCTAATCGAGGGGTTCGGGGGGTTTATATATAGAATAACCGATACCCAGGAGTGAGTTACCGGCTGGAATCTAATCGTGGGGTTCGGGTGTTTATATGCAGAATAACAGATACCCGGGAGTGAGTTACAGTCTGGAATCTAATCTAGGGGTTCAGGGGGGGTTTATATATAGAATAACAGATACCCAGGAGTGAGTTACAGGCTGGAATCTAATCGAGGGGTTCGGGGGGCTTATATATAGAATAATGGATACCCAGGAGTGAGTTGCAGGCTGGAATCTAATCGAGGGGTTCGGGGGGTTTATATATAGAATAACGGATACCCGGAGTGAGTTACAGGCTGGGATCTAATCGAGGGGTTCGGGGGGTTTATCTATAGAATAACAGATACCCGGGAGTGAGTTACAGGTTGGAATCTAATCGAGGGGTTCGGGGGGTTTATATATAGAATAACAGATACCAGGGAGTGAGTTAGAGGCTGGAATCTAATCGAGGGGTTCGGGGGGTTTATATATAGAATAACAGATACCCGGGAGTGAGTTACAGGCTGGAATCTAATCGAGGGGTTCGGGGGGTTTATATATAGAATAACGGATACCCGGGAGTGAGTTACAGGCTGGAATCTAATCGAGGGGTTCGGGGGTTTATATATAGAATAACAGAAAACCGGGAGTGAGTTACAGGCTGGAATCTAATCGAGGGGTTCGGGGGGATTATATATAGAATAACGGATACCCGGGAGTGAGTTACAGTTTGGAATCTAATCGAGGGGTTCGGGGGATTTATATATAGAATAACGGATACCCGGGAGTGAGTTACAGGCTGGAATCTAATTGAGGGGTTCAGGGGGGGGTTTATATCTAGAATAACGGACACCCGGGAGTGAGTTACATGCTGGAATCTAATCGAGGGGTTCGGGGGGTTTATATATCGAATAACAGATACCCGGGAGTGAGTTACAGGCTGGAATCTAATCGAGGGGTTCGGGGGGTTTATATATAGAATAACAGATACCCGGGAGTGAGTTACAGGCTGGAATCTAATCGAGGGGTTCGGGGGGTTTATATATAGAATAACGGATACCCGGGAGTGAGTTACAGGCTGGAATCTAATCGAGGGGTTCGGGGGGTTTATATATAGAATAACGGATACCCGGGAGTGAGTTACAGGCTGGAATCTAATCGAGGGGTTCGGGGGGTTTATATATAGAATAACAGATACCCGGGAGTGAGTTACAGGCTGGAATCTAATCGAGGGGTTCGGGGGGATTATATATAGAATAACGGATACCCGGGAGTGAGTTACAGTCTGGAATCTGATCGAGGGGTTCGGGGGATTTATATATAGAATAACGGATACCCGGGAGTGAGTTACAGGCTGGAATCTAATCGAGGGGTTCAGGGGGGGGTTTATATATAGAATAACGGACACCCGGGAGTGAGTTACATGCTGGAATCTAATCGAGGGGTTCGGGGGGTTTATATATAGAATAACGGACACCCGGGAGTGAGTTACAGTCTGGAATCTAATCGAGGGGTTTGGGGGGGTTTATATATAGAATAACAGACACCCGGGAGTGAGTTGCAGTCTGGAATCTAATCGAGGGGTTCGGGGGGGTTTATATATAGAATAACAGATACCCGGGAGTGAGTTACAGGCTGGAATCTATTCGAGGGATTCGGGGGGTTTATATATAGAGTAACGGATACCCGGGAGTGAGTTACAGGCTGGAATCTAATCGAGGGGTTCGGGGGGTTTATATATAGAATAACGGATACCCGGGAGTGAGTTACAGGCTGGAATCTAATCGAGGGGTTCGGGGGGGCTTATATATAGAATAACAGATACCCGGGAGTGAGTTACAGGCTGGAATCTAATCGAGGGGTTCGGGGGGGCTTATATATAGAATAACAGATACCCGGGAGTGAGTTACAGGCTGGAATCTAATCGAGAGGGTGATCTATATACAGAGTGACAGATTCCCCATCCCGGTGTCCTCTGTCCTCGCTGTCCGAGGGGCTGTTGTGTCCCCTGCAAGGTGGTCTGAGCAGAGTGGCCCTGAAAGGGTTACAGGGCATCGGAGAGAGTGAGAGAAAGAGAGAGAGAGAGAGAGAGAGTATCTGATGTCAAGCGGAGAGGCTGCAGAATTCCGTGCGGGAATTGGGCACCGCAGTGAGGCAGTCTCCGGAATAGTAATAAGCCTCGCTCCACCTCTGCCTGGTCCTGCCTTCATGACAGATTGCCCTGAGAGAGAGAGAGAGAGAGAGAGAGAGGGTGTGCGGGGAGAAGGGAGGGGTGGAGGACTGGGGGCGGTGATGTGGTGGGGCGGGGGGAATGAATCAAGACAGCCCATCAATCCCGAGTTTCCCCGCATGTCCCTACCCTAGGAGAGCTGTCACTTCCCTGCAGTGCGCCAGCAGGACATTAACCCATCCCCTTTCCTGGTTATTCATTGATTTGACCGTCGCGGGCTTTGGGTAAAGCGGATTTAATTTGTATCATTCAGTTATTCTCTCCCATCCTGTGTGAGCAATAATTAATAAGGTTCCCATCCAGTCTAATCCCACTCTCCCCCTCACTCCCCGTACCCTTTAATATCCCACCCAGTCTAATCCCACTCTCCCCCTCACTCCCCGCACCCTTGAATATCCCATCCAGTCTAATCCCACTCTCCCCCTCACTCCCCACACCCTTTAATATCCCACCCAGTCTAATCCCACTCTCCCCCTCACTCCCCATACCCTTTTAATATCCCACCCAGTCTAATCCCACTCCCCCTCACTCCCCGCACCCTTTAATATCCCACCCAGTCTAATCCCACTCTCCCCCTCACTCCCCGTACCCTTTAATATCCCACCCAGTCTAATCCCACTCTCCCCCTCACTCCCCGCACCCTTGAATATCCCATCCAGTCTAATCCCACTCTCCCCCTCACTCCCCACACCCTTTAATATCCCACCCAGTCTAATCCCACTCTCCCCCTCACTCCCCGCACCCTTTAATATCCCATCCAGTCTAATCCCACTCTCCCCTCACTCCCCGTACCCTTTAATATCCCACCCAGTCTAATCCCACTCTCCCCCTCATCCCCGCACCCTGTAATATCCCACCCAGTCTAATCCCACTCTCCCCCTCACTCCCCGCACCCTGTAATATCCCACCCAGTCTAATCCCACTCTCCCCTCACTCCCCGCACCCTTTAATATCCCACCCAGTCTAATCCCACTCTCCCCCTCACTCCCCACACCCTTTAATATCCCACCCAGTCTAATCCCACTCTCCCCCTCACTCCCCGTACCCTTTAATATCCCACCCAGTCTAATCCCACTCTCCCCCTCACTCCCCGTACCCTTTAATATCCCACCCAGTCTAATCCCACTCTCCCCCTCACTCCCCGCACCCTTTAATATCCCACCCAGTCTAATCCCACCCTCCCCCTCACTCCCCACACCCTTTAATATCCCACCCAGTCTAATCCCACTCTCCCCCTCACTCCCCACACCCTTTAATATCCCACCCAGTCTAATCCCACTCTCCCCCTCACACCCCGCACCCTTTAATATCCCACCCAGTCTAATCCCACTCTCCCCCTCACTCCCCGCACCCTTTAATATCCCACCCAGTCTAATCCCACTCTCCCACTCACTCCCCGCACCCTTTAATATCCCACCCAGTCTAATCCCACCCTCCCCCTCACTCCCCGCACCCTTTAATATCCCACCCAGTCTAATCCCACTCTCCCACTCACTCCCCGCACCCTTTAATATCCCACCCAGTCTAATCCCACTCTCCCCTCACTCCCCGCACCCTTTAATATCCCACCCAGTCTAATCCCACTCTCCCCCTCACTCCCCGTACCCTTTAATATCCCACCCAGTCTAATCCCACTCTCCCCCTCACTCCCCGTACCCTTTAATATCCCACCCAGTCTAATCCCACTCTCCCCCTCACTCCCCGCACCCTTTAATATCCCACGCAGTCTAATCCCACTGTCGCCCCCTCACTCCCCGTACCCTTTAATATCCCACCCAGTCTAATCCCACCCTCCCCCTCACTCCCCGCACCCTGTAATATCCCACCCAGTCTAATCCCACTCTCCCCTTCACTCCCCGCACCCTTTAATATCCCACCCAGTCTAATCCCACTCTCCCCCTCACTCCCCGCACCCTTTAATATCCCACCCAGTCTAAACTTTATTTGCAAGGGGGATCCCCAGGGTGAAGCAGGTCAGTATCTGTGAGGGAGTCCCAGTGATTGCATTCGATATTTTCCAGGGGGTTCCCCAGAACAGGGTCGGGTTGAGTTCAGGGGGAATCCGAATTCCGCATTACACAGAGAAGTATGTGCGATAAATATGTCAGGTGACCGGCGTGCGTTTAAAAAATAAATTGGCTATGGTATGTTCGAACTTCATAACACAGAAACAGGCCGTTCGGCCCCTCTGCTCCGTGCCGGTGTTTCTGCTCCACACGAGCCTCCTCCGGCCCCTCTTCATCTCACCCCATCACCATCTCCTTCTATTCCTTTCTCCCTCATGTGTTTATCCAGCTTCCCCCTTCAATGCATCTCCGCCATTCGCCTCGACCACTCCCTGTGGGAGCGAGTTCCACATTCTCACCACTCTCTGGGGAAAGAAGTTTCTCCTGAATTCCCGATTGGATTTATCAGTGACTCTCTTATATTGATGGCCCCTAGTTCTGGTCTCCCCCACAAGTGGAAACATCTTCTCTACGTCTACCCTATCGAAACCCCTTCATAATCTTAAAGACCTCTATCAGGTCACCCCTCGGCCTTCTCTGTTCTAGAGAAAAGAGCCCCAGCCTGTTCAATCTTTCCTGATAGTTAAATCCTCTCAGTTCTGGTATCATCCTCAGTCCCGCCCCTCCGACAGTGCAGCGCTCCCTCAGTACCGCCCCTCCGACAGTACAGCGCTCCCTCAGTACTGCCCCTCTGACAGTGCGGCACTCCTTCAGTACTGCCCCTCCGACAGTGCGGCGCTCCCTCAGTACCGCCCCTCCGACAGTGCGGCGCTCCCTCAGTTCCGCCCCTCCGACAGTGCGGCGCTCCCTCAGTACCGCCCCTCCGACAGTGCGGCGCTCCCTCAGTACCGCCCCTCCGACAGTGCGGCGCTCCCTCAGTACCGCCCCTCCGACAGTGCGGCGTTCCCTCAGTACCGCCCCTCCGACAGTACGGCGCTCCCTCAGTACCGCCCCTCCGACAGTGCGGCGCTCCCTCAGTACCGCCCCTCCGACAGTGCGGCGTTCCCTCAGTACTGTCCCTCCGACAGTGCGGCGCTGCCTCAGTACTGGCACCGGGGGAGTGTTGGGCCTGGATTACGGGGCTCCAGTCTCTAGAGTGGGGGCTCGAACCCACGACCTTCTGACTCCGAGGCTAGAGGGAGACCGAACTGGTCCAAGCTACACCTAATTTGATACCAGATTTTATAAAAATTCATGTTGGCGTCGCTGGCAACAGCCAGCATTTATTGCCCATCCCCAATCGCCCTTGAGAAGGTGGTGGTGAGCCGCCTTCTTGAACCGCTGCAGTCCGTGTGGTGAAGGTGCTCCCACAGCGCTGTTAGGGAGGGAGTTCCAGGATTTTGACCCAGCGACGATGAAGGAACGGCCGATATATTTCCAAGTCAGGATAGTGTGTGACTTGGAGGGGAACTTGGAGGTGCTGGTGTTCCCATACGCCTGCTGCCCTTGTCCTTCTAGGTGGAAGAGGTCGCGGGTTTGGGAGGTGCTGCCGAAGAAGCCTTGGCGAGTTGCTGCAGTGCATCTTGGAGATGGTGCACACTGCAGCCACGGTACGCCGGTGGTGGAGGGAGTGAATGTTTAAGGTGGCGGATGGGGTGCCGATCAAGCGGGCTGCTTTGTCCTGGGTGGTGTTGAGCTTCTCGAGTGTTGTCGGAGCTGCAACTCATCCAGGCAAGTGGAGAGTATTCCATCACACCCCTGACTTGCGCCTTGTAGATGGTGGAGAGGCTTTGGGGAGTCAGGAGGTGAGACACTCGCCGCAGAATACCCAGCCTCTGACCTGCTCTTGTAGCCACAGTATTTATGTGGCTGGTCCAGTTAAGTTTCTGGTCAATGGTGACCCCCCAGGATGTTGGTGGTGGGGGATTCGGCGATGGTAATGCCGTTGAATGTCAAGGGGAGATGGTTAGACTCTCGCTTGTTGGAGATAGTCATTGCCTGGCTCTTGTGTGGCGCGAATGCTACTTCCACCTTGGCACTCCCACGGAAAGACTTCATCCTCGCGCGCGCGTGGCTACCACCCGCCAGAATATTAACCTCTCGTGATTTTTTTTCTCCGGCTCTTTATTTCCAGGTTTTCCCGACGAGGAGGTGACCACCAGAGATGCTCTAGCCGCTGAGTCTCGCCCGTCCCGTTCTCCCCCCCCCCCCACCCCCAACACCCCATACCTCCCAACCGCCAGGATGCCCATTGAGTGGGAAGGCCGCGCGCCGGAGAAGAGGACCGCCCCGGCCGGCTGGTGACCCCGCCCCACCTGACGCAGACGCCAGACGCCTCTCCCAGCCTCGCCGTCCCGACCATGACTAGGCTGAAGCCCTGAGGAGGAGGAGGTGGACCGAACGCATCGCGGGGTAGACCGAGCGATCGAGCGCCCTCGACGCCCCTCCAAGACCACCCACCCTTCCCCTTAAGCTGGGACACTTCCCCCCCCCCGCCATCGACACCATGGTGGACCTGACCAACAGCGCGGTGGACTTCTACCCCAAGAACCAGCGCTCCGAACTCAACCATGCCGGGGGTTTCGGCTGCACCCTACAGGAGCTGCGCTCCCTCATGGAGCTCCGAGGACCCGAGGCCATACAGAAGATCCAGGAGTCTTACGGAGACGTCAACGGCCTGTGCCGCAGGCTCAAGACCTCGCCAACAGACGGTGAGACTCCGACCCTTGCCGCGACGGCTCCAGGTATCTGGGGAAGGGTTGAGGAAGGTTGAGCTGCCTGAGGTTTTCAGGGTGGCGAAGGGATGGGGAGGACAATCGATCGAAGGAAGCCACCCGGGACAATTCCGTCTCCTGTGGCGGACAGGAGTCGTGTGTCTCTCGGGCAAGGGTTAAGAACCAGATTAGAAGCCAGGAGAGATGTCCATGGGAGCTTTCTCAATCGGGTTGATGAGTTACCAGGGCAGGACGTTGAGGTGGACAGTGTTAATTGGGTCGCAAGGCAATTAGATGGGTTTCCCGGGAGAGCATGGGTTGAGGGATATGGGGAGAAGGTGGGTGGGTGGGGTTGAGGGATATGGGGAGAAGGTGGGTGGGTGGGGTTGAGGGATATGGGGAGAAGGTGGGTAGGTGGGGTTGAGGGATATGGGGAGAAGGTGGGTGGGTGGGGTTGAGGGATATGGGGAGAAGGTGGGTAGGTGGGGTTGAGGGATATGGGGAGAAGGTGGGTAGGTGGGGTTGAGGGATATGGGGAGAAGGTGGGTAGGTGGAGTTGAGGGATATGGGGAGAAGGTGGGTGGGGGGG
>JASTWF010000289.1:237443-261500 GCA_030390025.1 Squalus acanthias | reverse complement strand
CCTGCTGTGGTAACACAATACAGCTTCCTGTGTCTTGAACTTTATTACATCACTTCCTGTGATTAGTCCAGGATAAATACTGGGCTGATCAGTCGGATCCTGGAGAGGCATAGAGTAAGACCTCTTTTGTATGTAGCACCTTTTTTAGTTGATTAAAGCTTACTTTAAGTTCACCACGCGTAAGGCTCATTCTTACAACAATTTAATCAACTTTGAAAAACTTCGCACTCAAACTTTTTGGACGAACTCGGAACTAAGGATCCAGGGAATCACCCATCATGGAAAACATCCTTAAACCATCGCGTCTTGACTTGGACCCAAACACCCCAGCAGCCGGTAAGGTGTGGAAACACTGGTATCGCACGTTTGACAATTTTCTCGAATATTGCAAGGCTGATGATGACTCAAAATTGCGGATACTCATCAACTGTGTCACCCCGAATGTATTTCAGTATGTCGAGGAATGGGGCAGTTACGAGGAGGCAATTCGGACGCTTAAAAGACTATATACTAAGACACCGAATGAGGTCTATGCCAGACATCTACTAGCGACAGCCCAACAAGGGCCGGAGGAATCCATTGATAAATTCCTCCAAGAGCTTCGCAGACTTAGTATGGACTGTAACTTTCAGGCGGCCTCAGCTGAGCTGTACCGTGAAGAGATGATCCGTGATGCTTTCATCTGCGGGCTTGCCTCCCCATTTATACGCCAGCGTCTACTGGAAAGTAAGACACTTGAGCTTCAGAGAGCTTATGACATGGCTTGCTCTCTAGATCTGGCAAAAAGAAATGCAGACCTTTATACAGTGCCCAGACCTCGGTCTGCTGCCTTAACTACAGTCAGGCAATTTAAGAGGCCACAGGTGAACTCTATTAGGGAGGACTTTATCCCTGACGATCAATCTGATGACTTCACTGATGAAGAGGATGATGACCCCACTGTGGCAGCCTCTGGCAATCTAAGAAATGCTTCTTTTGTGGTGATGAGTTTCACCCTCGGAAATTCTGCCCTGCTCGCAATGCGTTTTGCAGTCATTGCAACAAAAAGGGTCATTTTGCAAAGGTTTGCCTATCAAGAGCCTCTACGAGGGCTTATCAAGCTAAGTCCTACCGAACTGCCCCGGTAAGGGCCTATCAAGATGTTCCGGCTAAAATCTATCGTGCTTCCTCTCGGGTTTTCTCTCGAAGAAACACACCTAGAGTTTCAGCCACTCTTTGTGCAACGACACCAATTACAGCTGCTTGTCCTCAGAACCTATTCCATGCAGCTACAAAAGCATCAATTAATGGACATACTTTAGATGCCTTAATTGACTCAGGTAGCACTGATAGTTTCATTAGGGAACAGATTGTTGCAGAGTTAAAGCTACATGTTTTCCCATCGGACCAGGCAATTGCGATGGCTCAGTCATCACTTAATACCAGAATTTCTGGCTTTTGTATGGTTGAAATAACACTTAATGGTCACAGGTATCCCTCCACCCGGCTTTCGGTGCTCAAGGACTTATGTAGTGATCTTATCTTAGGGCTAGATTTTCAAAAGCAGCATAAGAAGCTCACCATTGAGTTCGGCGGATCCAAACCTGAACTCACTATTTCTAATATACGACCTCGATTACCGTTCTGTGCATTGTCAGCAGCTTCACTGGATGAACCCTCACTGTTTACCAGTATCCCCCTCGATGCAAACCGATTATAACAAAGTCACGACGTTTCAGTCAGGAAGACCAGTCTTTTATTGCGGCTGAGATTTCTCGGCTTTTAGCAGAGGATATCATCGAGCCTTGTTCGTCGCCATGGCGCGCCCAGGTCGTTATTGTTAAGAACCCTCTACAACCTCACAAGAAACGGCTGTGCATTGACTATTCACAGACCATCAATCAATATACGGACTTGGACGCATACCCATTGCCACGCATCGATGATATGGTTAATAAACTGGCTGAGTACACAGTGTTCTCCACATATGATCTGAAAAGTGCCTATCATCAGGTACCCTTGAAGGTCTCAGACAAGCAGTATACGGCCTTTGAAGCCAATGGACGGCTGTATCAATTTCGTCGCCTCCCCTTTGGGGTCACTAATGGAGTGGCTGTCTTCCAGCGAGCAATGGATGACCTGGTCAAACAGGAAGACTTAAAGGATACGTTTCCTTATCTGGACAATATTACTGTCGCAGGTCGCAATCAGCGGGAACATGACGCCAATCTCCAACGATTTTGGGATGCACTCCAGCACCGTAATTTGACATTAAATGCGGCTAAATCCATTGAGTCACAACCAACCATCAACATCCTTGGCTATTGTGTGGGCAATGGCATCATTAAACCTGATCCTGAAAGGCTTCGCCCACTCCAAGAACTCCCGCCACCTAAGAATCCGGCCTCCTTGCGCCGGGCCCTCGGCCTGTTTGCATACTATGCTAAATGGATTCCTAACTTCTCGGACCGAATCCAACCTCTACTGAAGGCCAGCACATTCCCACTAGACACAGCGGCTGTTGCAGCCTTTAACCTCCTGAAAAAACAGTTGGAGAAAGCGGCTCTTCACTCCATCGATGAGAGTCTTCCTTTTGTTGTTGAGTGTGATGCCTCGGAGGTGGCGATCTCGGCCACTCTGAATCAGGAAGGTCGTCCGGTGGCATTTTTGTCCAGGACTTTTCAAGGGGCTGAGCTACATTATCCTCCAGTCGAGAAAGAAGCTACAGCCATCATAGAGGCAGTACGGAAGTGGACTCATCTCCTAGCTCGCCAGCACTTTACCTTAATCACGGACCAGCGATCGGTCGCCTTCATGCTCGATAATCGAAAACGGACCAAAATTAAAAATAATAAAATCCAGCTTTGGCGGCTGGAATTGGCCTCTTTTGGTTACACCATCCACTATCGACCTGGCAAGGAGAATGTGGCTCCGGATACCCTCACACGAGCATTCTGCTCCGCCATGGCACCCTCTACGCTCGTAGACATCCATGATGGGTTGTGTCATCCGGGCGTTACTCGCATGCTACACTTCGTGCGGTCCCGAAATCTCCCATTCTCTACCGGGGATGTAAAGAAGATGTGCTCGGACTGCAGAGTCTGTGCGGAATTGAAACCTCAGTTTTTCCGCCCCTCGGGTGGTATACTCATACATGCGACCCAGCCAATGCAACGGCTTAGCATCGATTTTAAGGGGCCGTTGCCCTCTTCAACTCGCAACACTTATCTATTGACCATGGTCGATGAGTATTCCCGTTTTCCGTTTGCCTTTCCCTGCCCCAATATGCTGACGACCACGGTTATCAGCTGCCTTGAGCAGGTATTTGCTTTCTGTGGCATGGCATCCTATGTTCATTCGGATCGGGGCCCTTCTTTTATGTCAGGAGAACTCAAGGCCTATCTCTCGGAACGGGGTATTGCTGCCAGCAGAACGACGCCTTATCATCCGGTCGGGAATGGGCAAGTCGAGCGTTTTAACGCTATCATCTGGAATGCGGTACGTCTGGCTTTGAGATCTCGGGGCCTACCCAACCAGCAATGGGAAGCAGTACTTCCAGACGCATTACACTCCACACGGTCCCTCCTTTCGACCGCCACAAATACGACGCCTCATGAACGGTTCTTCCGATTTCAGCGTCGCTCATCCTATGGGATATCTCTCCCGTCGTGGCTGACTGCACCGGGACCAATGCTACTCCGAAGATATGTTCGGGCGTCTAAGAATGACCCCCTGGTAGATGAGGTTGAGCTCACTGACGTCAACCCTACCTACGCCTATATTCGGTATCCTGATGGTCGGGAATCTACCGTGTCCTTGCGGGATCTGGCTCCCTGCCCGCCGAAACATAGAGGGACACCAGGGGATGATATTGTACCAGGCACATCTCTGGGCTCGCCAGGTGCCTCTCATCACGATCTGGATCTGACGCCGGCTGGTACCTCACTCCAGCGTGCCGACCTGGGGCAGACTGACTATGAGCCCGTCGGGGCTCGCACGCGCAGCCACGATCCACCCCGTACCATACGCTCGGAAACGGATCTGCCACAGCCCTGCCTGACACCCGTTCGGGCACCAGTACACAGTCAGGATCGTCCTGACCCCTCACAGAGCGGGCTGGATCACTCGGACTCTGGTCCACGGCCCGCGGCGGGTAAACGGGCTAGGGGCCCTCTACCGCTACGAGAACCCAAACGGGTGCGGCTCTCCCTCGTCCAGCGGCTACGAAATGGAGGGAGAATGTGGTAACACAATACAGCTTCCTGTGACTCGAACTTCATCCCGGCCTCCTAATCTTTTGTGGGGGGAGAATGTGGTAACACAATACAGCTTCCTGTGTCTTGAACTTTATTACATCACTTCCTGTGATTAGTCCAGGATAAATACTGGGCTGATCAGTCGGATCCTGGAGAGGCATAGAGTAAGACCTCTTTTGTATGTAGCACCTTTTTTAGTTGATTAAAGCTTACTTTAAGTTCACCACGCGTAAGGCTCATTCTTACAACACTCCCTATCTCTGTAACCTCCTCCAGCCCCTACCAACCTCCCTATCTCTAACCTCCTCCAGCCCCTACCACCCTCCCTATCTCTGTAACCTCCTCCAGCCCCTACCACCCTCCCTATCTCTGTAACCTCCTCCAGCCCCTACAACCCTCTGCGATCTCTGTAACCTCCTCCATCTCCTACAACCCTCCCTATCTCTGTAACCTCCTCCAGCCCCGACCACCCTCCCTATCTCTGTAACCTCCTCCAGCCCCGACCACCCTCCCTATCTCTGTAACCTCCTCCAGCCCTACAACCCTCCCTATCTCTGTAACCTCCTCCAGCCCCTCCCACCCTCCCTATCTCTGTAACCTCCTCCAGCCCCTACAATCCTCCCTATCTCTGTAACCTCCTCCAGCCCCGACCACCCTCCCTATCTCTGTAACCTCCTCCAGCCCTACAACCCTCCCTATCTCTGTAACCTCCTCCAGCCCCTTCCACCCTCCCTATCTCTGTAACCTCCTCCAGCCCCGACAACCCTCCCTATCTCTGTAACCTCCTCCAGCCCCTACCAACCTCCCTATCTCTGTAACCTCCTCCAGCCCCTACAACCCTCTGCGATCTCTGCGCTCCTCCAATTCTGGCCTCTTGCGCATCCCCCGATTTCCATCGCTCCACAATATGCGGCCGTGCCTTCAGATGACTGGGTCCCGAGCTCTGGAATTCCCTCCCTAAACCTCTCCGCCTCTCTCTCTCCTCCTTTAAGACGCTCCTTAAAACCGACCTCTTTGAGCAAGATTTGGGTCACCTGTCCCTCATATCTCCTTGGCTACAAGGACAGGGGATCTTCGCTGCAAGGACAGGTTGGAGAAGCTGGATTTGTATTCATTAGAGCAAAGGAGGTTGAGGGGTGATTTGATAGAGGTGTACAAGATTATGAGGGGTTTGGATAGGCTAGACGGGGAAAGGCTGTTCCCACTAGTTGATGGTACAAGGACTAGGGGACACAGATTTAAGGTTTTGGGCAAGAGATACAGGGGGGATGTGAGGGAAAACTTTTTTACGCAGCGAGTGGTGAGGACCTGGAACTCGCTGCCGACGGAAGTGGTGGAAGCGGAGACACTCAATGTTTTCAAGGGGAGACTGGATAGGCACTTGAGGGAAATAAACTTGCAGGGCTACAGGGATAGAGCGGGAGAATGGGACTGACTGGATTGCTCTACAGAGAGCCGGCACGGACTCGATGGGCCGAATGGACTCCTCCTGTGCCGTTAGGACTCCTTATGTGGCTCGGTGTCTGTTTGTGTCTGATTTACGCTCCCCTGAAGGGCCTTGGGACGTTTTACTACATTATAGGCGCTGGAGATGAATGTCAATTGTGATTGTTACTTGTCCACGAGAGAGGGAGAGAGGGAGAGAGGGCCGTTGGCTGAATGCGTCACGCTCGACAATGTCCCAGCACAGAAGTAGTGAACCGTGTTGTGCATACTTGGGTAGAGTGTGTCGGGGTCACTGTGCAGCAGATACCCTGAGGAGGAGCAAAGAGAGGAGAGGGTGAAGGGCAACCAAATCAGTCAACCGCACAAACGCCAACATCAGAGAGGAACAGGAGGAGGCCATTCAACCCCTCGAGCCTGTTACACAGGAACAGGAGGAGGCCCATTCAACCCCTCGAGCCTGTTACACAGGAACAGGACGAGGCCATTCAGCCCCTCGAGCCTGTTACACAGGAACAGGAGGAGCCCATTCAGCCCCTCGAGCCTGTTGCATAGGAACAGGAGGAGGCCATTCAGCCCCTCGAGCCTGTTACACAGGAACAGGAGGAGGCTGTTCAGCCCCTCGAGCCTGTTGCATAGGAACAGGAGGAGGCCATTCAGCCCCTCATGTCTATTACACAGGAACAGCAGGAGGCCCATTCAGCCCCTCATATCTATTACACAGGAACAGGAGGAGGCCATTCAGCCCCTCATGTCTATTACACAGGAACAGGAGGAGGCCCATTCAGCCCCTCAAGCCTGTTACACAGGAACAGGAGGAGGCCCATTCAGCCCCTCAAGCTTGTTACACAGGAACAGGAGGAGGCCCATTCAGCCCCTCGAGCCTGTTACACAGGAACAGGAGGAGGCACATTCAGCCCGTCGAGCCTGTTACACAGGAACAGGAGGAGGCCCATTCAGCCCCTCGAGTCTGTTACACAGGAACAGGAGGAGGCCCATTCAGCCCCTCGAGCCTGTTACACAGGAACAGGAGGAGGCCCATTCAGCCCCTCGAGCCTGTTACACAGGAACAGGAGGTGGCCATTCAGCCCCTCATGTCTATTACACAGGAACAGGAGGAGGCCATTCAGCCCCTCGCGTCTGTTACACAGGAACAGGAGCAGGCCATTCAGCCCCCTCGAGACTGTTACACAGGAACAGGAGGAGGCTGTTCATCCCCTCGAGCCTGTTACACAGGAACAGGAGGAGGCCCATTCAGCCCCTCGTGCCTATTACATGAGGAAAAGGAGGTGGCCCATTCAGCCCCTCGAGCCTGTTACACAGGAACAGGAGGAGGCCATTCAGCCCCTCGAGCCCGTTACACAGGAACAGGAGGAGGCCCATTCAGCCCCTCGAGCCTGTTACACAGGAACAGGAGGAGGCCCATTCAGCCCTCGAGCCTGTTACACAGGAACAGGAGGATGCCCATTCAGCCCCTCGAGCCTGTTACACAGGAACAGGAGGAGGCCGTTCAGCCCCTCGAGCCTGTTACACAGGAACAGGAGGAGGCCCGTTCAGCCCCTCGAGCCTGTTACACAGGAACAGGAGGAGGCCCATTCAGCCCCCTCGAGCCTGTTACACAGGAACAGGAGGAGGCCCATTCAGCCCCTCGAGCCTGTTACACAGGAACAGGAGGAGGCCATTCAGCCCCTCGAGCCTGTTACACAGGAACAGGAGGAGGCCTTTCCTTCCTTTAGTCATGGGCTGTTTTGTCTTTTAACCTTTGGACTTCAAGCTAACCTGATGCATCAGTGGGTAACTGAATCATCCCGTTCTGGTAGGTTGCAGATTCAATCCCTGGGCTGTGTTGAAGGGGCAGTGAGGTCACTAAAATGGAAGAGGAATGTATTGGCCTGGTTTCCCATTCCTGATCACTGTCCAGTGACACAACGTGAATACATGCTCTGAATCAACTTCAGCAACATACAACCGAAGCAAGATCCGGTCACCCCGAACCCCCGGGCCAATCACTGACATCCCTCCCCGTGGAGAGGCCGGAAACCGATTGGATATAACGGCGACACAATACTCGAGGGGCTGAACGGCCTCCTCCTGTTCCTGTGTAACAGGCTCGAGGGGCTGAATGGGCCTGCTCCTGTTCCTGTGTAACAGGCTCGAAGGGCTGAATGGCCTCCTCCTGTCCCTGTGTAACAAACTCGAGGGGCTGAATGGCCTCCTTCTGTCGCTGTGTAACAGGCTCGAGGGGCTGAATGGCCTCCTCCTGCTCCTGTGTAACAGGCTCGAGGGGCTGAATGGGCCTCCTCCTGTTCCTGTGTAACAGGCTCGAGGGGGCTGAATGGGCCTCCTCCTGTTCCTGTGTAACAGGCTCGAGTGGCTGAATGGGCCTCCTCCTGTCCCTGTGTAACAGGCTTGAGGGGCTGAATGGCCTCCTCCTGTTCCTGTGTAACAGGCTCGAGGGGGCTGAATGGGCATCCTCCTGTTCCTGTGTAACAGGCTCGAGGGGCTGAATGGGCTCCTCCTGTTCCTGTGTAACAGGCTCGAGGGGCTGGATGGGCCTCCTCCTGTTCCTGTGTAACAGGCTCGAGGGGCTGAATGGGCCTCCTCCTCTTCCTGTGTAACCGGCTCAAGGGGCTGAACGGGCCTCCTCCTGTTCCTGTGTAACAGACTCGAGGGGCTGAATGGCCTCCTCCTGTTCCTGTGTAACAGGCTCGAGAGGCTGAATGGGCCTCCTCCTGTTCCTGTGTAACAGGCTCGAGAGGCTGAACGGGCCTCCTCCTGTTCCTGTGTAACAGGCTCGAGAGGCTGAACGGGCCTCCTCCTGTTCCTGTGTAACAGGCTCGAGAGGCTGAACGGGCCTCCTCCTGTTCCTGTGTAACAGGCTCGAGGGGGCTGAATGGGCATCCTCCTGTTCCTGTGTAACAGGCTCGAGGGGGCTGAATGGGCCTCCTCCTGTTCCTGTGTAACAGGCTCGAGTGGCTGAATGGCCTCCTCCTGTTCCTGTGTAACAGGCTCGAGGGACTGAACGGCCTCCTCCTGTTCCCGTGTAACAGGCTCGGGGGGCTGAATGGCCTCCTCCTGTTCCTGTGTAACAGGCTCGAGGGGCTGAATGGGCCTCCTCCTGTTCCTGTGTAACAGGCTCGAGGGGCTGAATGGGCCTCCTCCTGTTCCTGTGTAACAGGCTCGAGGGGCTGAATGACCTCCTCCTGTTCCTGTGTAACAGGCTCGAGGGGCTCAATGGGCCTCCTCCTGTTTCTGTGTAACAGGCTCGAGGGGGCTGAATGGGCCTCCTCCTGTTCCTGTGTAACAGACTCGAGAGGCTGAATGGGCCTCCTCCTGTTCCTGTGACAAAGTTCGACTTCCAGCCACCCACCACTGTCCGGGGTAAACTTGACTGAATCTAAAAGTGACCAAAGTGATCAAGCTTCGAGGGCAAGAGACTGCTTGGCTAAAAACATTTGCAAAATAAGTGACGTGTCGGTACTTTTCCTTCAAAAGATAAGATCTCGAAAATTCTGTGTGAACCGTGAGTCAACAACCCTGAGGATGTGAAAAACAGCGACTCTCTCCAACCCTTGGATATCTGGCCTTGGTTCACTGAGCTTCATAACAGATATGAGAAGTCGCACAACACCAGGTTATAGTCCAACAGATTTATTTAAAATTACAAGCTTTCGGAGCTATCGATCGCCCCTTCTTCAGGTAAAGTTACTATGAGTGAATCTACAAAAGTTCACAGAATTTAAACACAGAAAAAGCAGTGTTCGATAGCTCCGAAAGCTTGTAATTTTAAATAAATCTGTTGGACTGTAACCTGGTGTTGTGCGACTTCTCATTTTTGTCCACCCCAGTCCAACACCGGCATCTCCGCATCACAACAGATAGGAAGAGAGAACATAACAAGTATAAGAAATAGGAGCAGGAGTAGGCCAATCGGCCCCTCGAGTCTGCTCCGCCATTCAATAAGATCATGGCTGATCTGATCTTGGCCTCAACTCCACTTTCCTGCCCGCTCCCCATAACCCTCGACTCCCTTCTCGTTCAAAAATCTGTCTATCTCCACCTTAAATATATTCAATGACCCAACCTCCACAGCTCTCTGGGACAGAGAATTCCAAAGATTCACCACCCTCTGAGAGAAGAAATTCCTCCTCATCTCCGATTTAAATGGGCGCCCCCTTTATTCTGAGACTATGCCCCCTCGTTCTAGATTCCCCCCGAGGGGAAACATCCTCCCTGCCTCTACCCTGTCAAGCCCCCTCTCAGAATCTTATATGTTTCAATAACATCCCCTCTCATTCTTCTAAACTCCAATGAGTATAGGCCCAGCCTGCTCAACCTTTCCTCATAAGACAACCCCTTCTTAGAGAGAGAGAGAGAGAGGGGAGAACATTAATACTGTGGTCTGGTTGCCAAGTTTTGGGGTATAAGTGTTATTTTACACTGAGATTCGGGGCGATAGTCGATGGTGACCTGGTCAGTTGCCAGTTGAAGTTAGTCATATGTCTAGTCATCGTTGAGTTGACCTCTCACCTGGTGATAGTATGTATGTGGTGTTGCTTATAATCACCTGAGCTAAAAGTGAATCATTTTAGATGATTGCTTGTAATAAGTAAAGAGTTTGTATTCTGGTAATTACTTGTAACCTCTTGTTTATTTTTAAGTAAAAGGAATTTCAGAGATTCGTTGGGTTTTGTGTTGTCTGTTCCACAGGGTCTGAACTCTATAATCTGTCAGACAATCAGAAGGTTTTACAGCCCCTCGGTGCAGGACTCCAGGGGAAGGGCCAAGGCCCCTCGGTGCAGGACACCAGGGGAAGGGCCGAGGCCCCACGGTGCAGGACTCCCGGGGAAGGGCCGAGGCCCCACGGTGCAGGACTCCAGGGGAAGGGCCGAGGCCCCTCGGTGCAGGACTCCAGGGGAAGGGCCGAGGCCCCACGGTGCAGGACTCCAGGGGAAGGGCCGAGGCCCCACGGTGCAGGACACCAGGGGAAGGGCCGAGGACCCACGGTGCAGGGCTGGGGGAAGGGCCGAGGCCCCACGGTGCAGGACAAGAGGGGAAGGGCCGAGGCCCCACGGTGCAGGACTCCAGGGGAAGGGCCGAGGCCCCACGGTGCAGGACACCAGGGGAAGGGCCGAGGCCCCACGGTGCAGGGGAAGGGCCGAGGCCCCACGGTGCAGGACACCAGGGGAAGGGCCGAGGCCCCACGGTGCAGGACTCCCGGGGAAGGGCCGAGGCCCCACGGTGCAGGGACACCAGGGGAAGGGCCGAGGCCCCACGGTGCAGGACACCAGGGGAAGGGCCGAGGCCCCACGGTGTAGGACACCAGGGGAAGGGCCGAGGCCCCACGGTGCAGGGGAAGGGCCGAGGCCCCACGGTGCTGGACACCAGGGGAAGGGCCGAGGCCCCACGGTGTAGGACACCGGGGGAAGGGCCAAGGCCCCACGGTGCAGCGGAAGGGCCGAGGCCCCACGGTGCAGGACACCAGGGGAAGGGCCGAGGCCCCACGAGGCAGGGGAAGGGCCGAGGCCCCACGATGCAGGACACCGGTGGAAAGGCCGAGGCCCCACGGTGCTGGACGCCAGGGGAGAAGAGGGGGTGAATGAGGCAGTGGGGGTTCGCTGACCCCGAGCTCGGGTGTGAAGCTGCTTCCTCCGTTAGACCTGCGGGCGGAACCTGAGCGAGGTCTGCCCCATCTTGCGCCGGTAATCTGCCTCAAAAGCCTCGTTCTGGGCCACGGTGAATTGAGTTTTCCAATCTCCGACCACTCCTGGATCGAGAAAAGGGAAAGACAGAGCGTTACCATAGCGATCGGGTCCACAGGGGGGAGACAGAGAGACAGAAAGGGGGAGAGAGAGGGGGAGACAGAGAGAGAGGGAGACGGAGAGAGAGAGAGAGAGAGGGGAAGACAGAGAGAGAGGGAGACGGAGAGAGAGGGAGATGGAGAGAGAGGGAGATGGAGAGAGAGAGAGAGATGGAGAGAGAGACGGAGAGAGAGAGAGAGGCAGAGAGAGAGAGACAGAGAGAGAGAGACAGAGAGAGAGAGAGACAGAGAGAGAGAGGGGGAGACTGAGGGATGGAGTGGGAGTCAGAAAGAGAGGGAGAGAGGGGGAGACAGAGAGAGGGAGACGGAGAGAGAGAGGGAGATGGAGAGAGAGACGGAGAGAGAGAGGGAGAGACAGAGAGAAAGAGAGGGGGAGAGAGACAGAGAGAGAGACGGAGAGAAAGAGAGACAGAGAGACAGAGAGAGAGAGAGGGGGAGAGAGACAGAGAGAGAGACTGAGAGAGAGAGAGAGAGATACTGATTCTGACCTTTTCTCATGAATGCTGAGATGCTGTGATCTAAGATCTCGGAAGGGAAGGAGGTGTAATTGGCCATTGGGTTGTCTTTCATAACCTCGAAGGATGTGTTCTGAACAATGGTTTCAATCTTCTCATCCGATAAATCCTTCCCCAGGAATTCCATCACCTTCACAATTTCCCTCTTCGGGTCCTGGAATAACGAGCACACTGGGATCGGTTACAGTCAGACACCGGGCAGTCTGTTCCCCATCGGAGGGGATTAACCCTCTCACCCATCTCTCCCCAGTTACACTCAGACACCAGGCAGCCTGTTACCCATCGGAGGGGATTAACCCTCTCACCCATCTCTCCCCAGTTGCACTCAGACACCGGGCAGCCTGTTCCCTATCGGAGGGGATTAACCCTCTCACCCACCTCTCCCCAGTTACAGACACCGGGCAGCCTGTTCCCTATCGGAGGGGATTAACCCTCTCACCCACCTCTCCCCAGTTACAGACACCGGGCAGCCTGTTCCCTATCAGAGGGGATTAACCCTCTCACCCACCTCTCCCCAGTTACAGACACCGGGCAGCCTGTTCCCTATCGGAGGGGATTAACCCTCTCACACACCTCTCCCCAGTTACACTCAGACACCGGGCAGTCTGTTCCCTATCGGAGGGGATTAACCCTCTCACCCACCTCTCCCCAGTTACACTCAGACACCGGGCAGGCTGTTCCCTATCAGAGGGGATTAACCCTCTCACCCACCTCTCCCCAGTTACACTCAGACACCGGACAGCCTGTTCCCTATCGGAGGGGATTAACCCTCTCACCCACCTCTCCCCAGTTACAGACACCGGGCAGCCTGTTCCCTATCGGAGGGGATTAACCCTCTCACCCACCTCTCCCCAGTTACAGACACCGGGCAGCCTGTTCCCTATCGGAGGGGATTAACCCTCTCACCCACCTCAATCCCAGTTACACTCAGACACCGGGCAGCCTGTTCCCTATCGGAGGGGATTAACCCTCTCACCCACCTCTCCCCAGTTACACTCAGACACCGGGCAGCCTGTTCCCTATCGGAGGGGATTAACCCTCTCACCCACCTCTCCCCAGTTACAGACACCGGGCAGCCTGTTCCCTATCGGAGGGGATTAACCCTCTCACCCACCTCTCCCCAGTTACAGACACCGGGCAGCCTGTTCCCTATCGGAGGGGATTAACCCTCTCACCCACCTCTCCCCAGTTACAGACACCGGGCAGCCTGTTCCCTATCGGAGGGGATTAACCCTCTCACCCACCTCTCCCCAGTTACAGACACCGGGCAGCCTGTTCCCCTATTGGAGGGGATTAACCCTCTCACCACCTCTCCCCAGTTACAGACACCGGGCAGCCTGTTCCCTATCGGAGGGGATTAACCCTCTCACCCACCTCTCCCCAGTTACAGACACCGGGCAGCCTGTTCCCCTATTGGAGGGGATTAACCCTCTCACCCACCTCTCCCCAGTTACAGACACCGGGCAGCCTGTTCCCTATCGGAGGGGATTAACCCTCTCACCCACCTCTCCCCAGTTACACTCAGACACCGGTCAGCCTGTTCCCTATCGGAGGGGATTAACCCTCTCACCCACCTCTCCCCAGTTACAGACACCGGGCAGCCTGTTCCCTATTGGAGGGGATTAAACCTCTCACCCACCTCTCCCCAGTTACAGTCACCGGGCAGCCTGTTCCCTATCGGAGGGGATTCCCCAGAGTACTCGGCCCCTCCCTTGGCGCAGTGTTGCCCCCCAGTCTCACCTCTTTCATGTCCTCAAAGAACAAGTAGAGAATCCGATGTTTGTCCTTTTGTTCCCAGAATCCCTTCACGTGATCGTACCAGGAGCCCCAGGCCACTGGGAGCAGAGCGGAAATAGAGGGAGAGATTAGTCACAGGATCGATCGGGCAGAAACAGACACCGACTCGCCTCGGGGTACGGGTCCCCACGGGCACCGACTCTCCCCGGGGTACGGGTCCCAACGGGCACCGACTCTCCCCGGGGTACGGGTCCCAACAGGCACCGACTCTCCCCAGGGTACGGGTCCCAAGAGGCACCGACTCTCCCCGGGGTATGGGTCACCACAGGCACCGACTCTCCCCGGGGTACGGGTCCCCACGGGCACCGACTCTCCCCGGGGTACGGGTCCCCAAGGGCACCGACTCTCCCCGGGGTACGGGTCCCCACGGGCACTGACTCTCCCCGGGGTACGGGTCCCCACAGGCACCGACTCTCCCCGGGGTACGGGTCCCCACAGGCGGTGACTCTCCCCGGGGTACGGGTCCCCACGGGCACCGACTCTCCCCGGGGTACGGGTCCCCAAGGGCACCGACTCTCCCCGGGGTACGGGTCCCCATGGGCACCGACTCTCCCCGGGATACGGGTCCTCACGGGCACCGACTCTCACCGGGGTACGGGTCCCCAAGGGCACCGACTCTCCCCGGGGTACGGGTCCCCACGGGCACTGACTCTCCCCGGGGTACGTGTCCCCACGGGCACCGACTCTCCCCGGGGTACGGGTCCCCACGGGCACCGACTCTCCCCGGGGTACGTGTCCCCACGGACACCGACTCTCCCCGGGGTACGGGTCCCCGCGGGCGCCGACTCTCCCCGGGTTAGGGGTCCCCGCGGGCACCGACTCTCCCCAGGGTACGGGTCCCCACGGGCACCGACTCTCCCCGGGGTACGTGTCCCCACGGACACCGACTCTCCCCGGGGTACGGGTCCCCACGGGCACCGACTCTCCCCGGGGTACGTGTCCCCACGGACACCGACTCTCCCCGGGGTACGGGTCCCCACGGGCACCGACTCTCCCCGGGGTACGGGTCTCTACGGGCACCGACTCTCCCCGGGGTACGTGTCCCCACGGGCACCGACTCTCCCCGGGGTACGGGTCCCCACGGGCACCGACTCTCCCCGGGGTACGGGTCTCTACGGGCACCGACTCTCCCCGGGGTACGTGTCCCCACGGGCACCGACTCTCCCCGGGATACGTGTCCCCACGGACACCGACTCTCCCCGGGGTACGGGTCCCCACGGGCACCGACTCTCCCCGGGGTACGGGTCTCTACGGGCACCGACTCTCCCCGGGGTACGTGTCCCCACGGGCACCGACTCTCCCCGGGGTACGGGTCCCCACGGGCACCGACTCTCCCCGGGGTACGGGTCTCTACGGGCACCGACTCTCCCCGGGGTACGTGTCCCCACGGGCACCGACTCTCCCCGGGATACGGGTCAATCACTCACCATTTCCTTCGATGAAGCTGACGATGAATTCCTCCCAGGTTCCGGGCTCCGGTTGGGTCTTGTTCATCCGGTGGAAGTGGTAATAGGACACCGCGTTGTCCTTGGCGTTGCGGGCCACGTAGATCACCTCACGTGGGAAAAGAGGCTTCGATTTAAAGGGAAGTGGCCACCTGGAAATTGGGGGGGCAGAAAAAGAAATGGCCCTTCCCCTTTAAGATGCCCTGATCGTCCTGTAAGGCCACCTGCCCGACATTGGGTAACATCGCTCCCTGTTGGGAGGTTCATTCAGGACACCAGGGGAAGGGCCGAGGCCCCACGGTGCAGGACACCAGGGGAAGGGCCGAGGCCCCACGGTGCAGGACACCAGGGGAAGGGCCGAGGCCCCACGGTGCAGGACACCTGGGCAAGGGCCGAGGCCCCACGGTGCAGGGACACCAGGGGAAGGGCCGAGGCCCCACGGTGCAGGGACACCAGGGGAAGGGCCGAGGCCCCACGGTGCAGGACACCAGGGGAAGGGCCGAGGCCCCACGGTGCAGGGACACCAGGGGAAGGGCCGAGGCCCCACGGTGCAGGGACACCAGGGGAAGGGCCGAGGCCCCACGGTGCAGGACACCAGGGGAAGGGCCGAGGCCCCACGGTGCAGGAGACCAGGGGATGGGCCGAGGCCCCACGGTACAGGACACCAGGGGAAGGGCCGAGGCCCCACGGTGCAGGGCTGGGGATGGGATGAGGCCCCACGGTGCAGGACCCCAGGGGAAGGGCCGAGGCCCCACGGTGCAGGACTCCAGGGGAAGGGCCGAGGCCCCACGGTGCAGGACACCAGGGCAAGGGCCGAGGCCCCACGGTGCAGGGTGGGGGGAAGGGCCGAGGCCCCACGGTGCAGGGTGGGGGGAAGGGCCGAGGCCCCACGGTGCAGGGTGGGGGGAAAGGCCGAGGCCCCACGGTGCAGGATGGGGGGAAGGGCCGAGGCCCCACGGTGCAGGGTGGGGGGAAGGGCCGAGGCCCCACGGTGCAGGGTGGGGGGATTGGTAGAAGACGTGTCTCTCGGGTACTGTACCTTGCAGTCCTGCTCCCAGAAGGACTTGGGGATAAGCTGGATGGGGAGATGGGTTTTGATATTCCTGGGAGACGGTACTTTCGACAGAAGCTCCACCCCTGTGAAACAGACAATGAGATTGTCGTAAATCAGTGGGAGATGGTTCAGAGCCTTCAACCACACAGTCTGGGGGAGAGAGACCCACACTGTCTGGGAGAGAGTGTCCAACACTGTCTGGGGGAAAGAGAGTCCCACACTGTCTGGGGGAAAGAGAGTCCCACACTGTCTGGGAGAGAGTGTCCAACACTGTCTGGGGGAAAGAGAGTCCCACACTGTCTGGGGGGAGAGTCCCACACTGTCTGAGGGAGAGTCCCACACTGTCTGGGGGAGAGAGTCCCACACTGTCTGGGGGAGAGAGTCCCACACTGTCTGGGGGGAGAGTCCCACACTGTCTGAGAGAGAGTCCCACACTGTCTGGGGAGAGAGAGAGTCCCACACTGTCTGGGGAGAGAGAGAGTCCCACACTGTCTGGGAGAGAGAGAGTCCCACACTGTCTGGGGGAGAGAGAGTCCCACACTGTCTGGGGGAGAGAGTCCCACACTGTCTGGGAGAGAGTCCCACACTGTCTGGGGGAGAGAGTCCCACACTGTCTGGGGGAGAGAGTCCCACACTGTCTGGGGGAGAGAGTCCCACACTGTCTGGGGGAGAGTGTCCCACACTGTCTGGGGGAGAGAGAGTCCCACACTGTCTGAGCGAGAAAGTCCCACACTGTCTGAGAGAGAGAGTCCCACACTGTCTGGGGGAGAGAGACCCACACTGTCTGGGGGAGAGTGTCCCACACTGTCTGAGGGAGAGTCCCACACTGTCTGGGGGAGAGAGTCCCACACTGTCTGGGGGAGAGAGTCCCACACTGTCTGAGAGAGAGTCCCACACTGTCTGGGGAGAGAGAGAGTCCCACACTGTCTGGGGAGAGAGAGAGTCCCACACTGTCTGGGAGAGAGAGAGTCCCACACTGTCTGGGGGAGAGAGAATCCCACACTGTCTGGGGGAGAGAGTCCCACACTGTCTGTGAGAGAGTCCCACACTGTCTGGGGGAGAGAGTCCCACACTGTCTGGGGGAGAGAGTCCCACACTGTCTGGGGGAGAGAGTCCCACACTGTCTGGGGGAGAGTGTCCCACACTGTCTGGGGGAGAGAGAGTCCCACACTGTCTGAGCGAGAAAGTCCCACACTGTCTGAGAGAGAGAGTCCCACACTGTCTGGGGGAGAGAGACCCACACTGTCTGGGGGAGAGTGTCCCACACTGTCTTGGGGAGAGTGTCCCACACTGTCTGGGGGAGAGAGAGTCCCACACTGTCTGAGGGAGAAAGTCCCACACTGTCTGAGAGAGAGAGTCCCACACTGTCTGGGGGAGAGAGTCCCATACTGTCTGGGGGAGAGAGTCCCACACTGTCTGGGGGAGAGAGTCCCACACTGTCTGGGGGAGAGAGTCCCACACTGTCTGGGGGATAGAGTCCCATACTGTCTGCGGGCGAGGGTACCACACTGTCTGAGGGAGAGTGTCCCACACTGTCTGGGGGAGAGAGTCCCACACTGTCTGGGAGAGAGAGTCCCACACTGTCTGAGAGAGAGAGTCCCACACTGTCTGGGAGAGAGAGAGTCCCACACTGTCTGGGGGAGAGAGTCCCACACTGTCTGAGAGAGTCCCACACTGTCTGGGAGAGAGAGAGTCCCACACTGTCTGGGAGAGATCCCACACTGTCTGGGGGAGAGAGTCCCACACTGTCTGAGAGAGTCCCACACTGTCTGGGAGAGAGAGAGTCCCACACTGTCTGGGAGAGATCCCACACTGTCTGGGGGAGAGAGTCCCACACTGTCTGAGAGAGTCCCACACTGTCTGGGAGAGAGAGAGTCCCACACTGTCTGGGAGAGATCCCACACTGTCTGGGGGAGAGAGTCCCACAGACAAGACCAGAGATGATTTACCTTATTCTTTATCAGTCCTGCGGTAAATGCAAGCAGACTTTTCACCGAGTCTGATCTCCCATTTCACCTTTTCTATTCTGACCACCATCTGATATTCCTGGAGCCCTGAGTGACCCTTCAACCATAAGATCATAAGAGCATAAGAATTAGGAGCAGGAGTCGGCCATTCGGCTCCTCGAGCCTGCTCCGCAATTCAATAAGATCATGGCTGATCTTCGACCTCAGCTCCACTTTCCCGCCCGATCCCCATATCCCTCGATTCCCCCTAGAGTCCAAAACTCTATCTATCTCAGCCTTGAATATACTCAAAGACTGAGCCTCCACAGCCCTCTGGGGTAGAGAATTAAAAAGATTTACAACCCTCTGAGTGAAGAAATTTCTCCTCATCTCAGTCATAAATGGCTGATCCCTTATCCTGAGACTATGCCCCCTAGTTCTAGACTCTCCAGCCAGGGGAAACAACCTCTCAGCATCTACCCTGTCAATCCCCTTAAGAATCTTGTATGTTTCAATGAGATCACCTCTCATTCTTCTAAACTCCAGAGAGTATAGGCCCATTCTACTCAATCTCTCATCATAGGACAGCCCTCTCATCCCAGGAATCAATCTAGTGAACCTTCGTTGCACCGCCTCCAAGGCAAGTATAGAGTTACAGCACTGAAAGAGGCCCTGTGAAGGAATAAGCCATATGCAGAAAAAATACACCATTCTATGAAATATTCTGGCCTTTGTAACATGACAAACTGGGCTTGAAAATCTAAAAACCTAACAATGGAGAAGCTGTAAACAGCATACAGGCGATTGAGATAAGATAAGTTGTTGACACTGAATCAATAACCTTATTGAAACAGGAGGTTGGAGGTTCCTGATAGTCTGAAGCCTTGGGGAAAAAAACACAATGGTACACCCTGTTAAGGTGTTTTAAATTACACTTTGGAAACAGGCACATAAAAGAAGAAGAATCATATGCCTTCGTATAAACGGCATCAAGTAAAAGAAACACCTGCCGTCAAATCGTTTTTTTTATGTTAAACTTGGAACACCTATGGAGGGGAGACACGAGTCTGTGTTACAACCAGCTGAGGTGATTAAGAATTGCATAGATCATCCTAAGTAAGGTGTTCTAAATGCAAAAGACACAAACAGAAGACCTTGGTAAGAATGACATCAAATAGATGCACCTGCTCACATAGTTTTTATGATAAGCTTCGAACACCTAAAGGTAGAGACATAAACCTTAATGCTACCAGCTGAACTGACTGTAAGAATAGCAGGGGTCAACAGAAAAATGACTAGAGATAATTAGCTTACATCAGCAGAAAACTTCAAAGGAAATACCACTGAGAAAGGGTATAAAAATTGGACTTTCAAATGGGATGATAGATTCACTGTAAAGGGGCAAAGCGATTCTCAGCTTCAGAGTTAGCTCTGTAAGTCTACAACTCTTTGTATCTCGGGGATCAAGGTTTTGTATTTGATTTTGGTGGATATCCTGAAATAAATTAAGAACTGTAAAACTAGCAAAGTTAAGATTTGAGAATAAGGATCTCTGATAATAGAATTGTAAGATTTTTGTATTTGGAACTGTTAATGTTGCGATTGAATCACCAACTGTAACTTACATGTCGGTTCTTTAATAAATCTATATATTTTTAGAATTGTCTCACATAATACTTCTGTATCAAACTCGCGAACTCAATCTCTGTACGCTCTTTGGTGAGGAGTTGCAGAATTCTGGGGGAGTTTTCCGGACCCTCATAATATCCGGAACGTTACAGTCTAGCTAAACTTATCAAAAGTGCTATCTGGAGGACGGTAACATCTTCAGGTTGTTCCTTTCCTTTAGGGGGAGATAGTCTGGACCTTTAGACCCGATTAAGCGTCTTTAGGATTGAAAGTGAACATCTGGGGAATACGCCTGATCCAGGGTAGCCCTAAAGGGGCTCGGACTAGTAATTATCCCTTCAGCCCTTCGGCCCATCGTGTCCGCGCCGGCCATCAAGCCCTGTCTATTCTAATCCCATTTTCCAGCACTTGGTCCGTAGCCTTGTGTGCTATGGCGTTTCAAGTGCTCATCTAAATGCTTCTTGAATGTTGTGAGGGTTCCTGCCTCTACCACCCTTTCAGGCAGTGAGTTCCAGATTCCAACCACCCTCTGGGTGAAAAAGTTTTTCCTCAAATCCCCTCTAAACCTCCTGCCCCTTACCTTGAAACTATGCCCCCTTGGTTATTGACCCCTCTACTAAGGGGAAAAGTTCCTTTCTATCTACCCTATCCATGCCCCTCATAATTTTGTACACCTCAATCAGGTCCCCCCTCAGCCTTCTCTGCTCTAAGGAAAACAACCCCAGCCTGTCCAGTCTCTCTTCATAGCTGAAGCGCTGCAGCCCAGGTAACATCCTGGTGAATCTCCTCTGCACCCTCTCCAATGCAATCACATCCTTCCTATAGTCTGGCGACCAGAACTGCACACAGTATTCCAGCTGTGGCCTAACTAGTGCTGTGTACAGCTCCATCATAACCTCCCTGCTCTTATATTCTATGCCTTGGCTAATGAGGGCAAGTATCCCATATGCCTTCTTAACCACCTTATCTACCTATCCTGCTGCCTTCAGGGATCTATGTACATGCACACCAAGGTCCCTCTGATCCTCTGTCCTTCCTAGGGGCCTACCATTCATTGTGTATTCCCTTGCCTGGTTAGTCCTCCCAAAATGCATCACCTCACACTTTTCAGGGTAAAATTCCATTTGCCACTGTATATCCTTCCTTAGATCAGGAGACCAAAACTGTGCACCGTACTCCAGGTGTGGTCTCACCAAAGCCCTGTACAATTGTAATAAGACTTCCTTCCTCTTGTACATGTAATAAAGCCCAACATACCATTTGACACACTCAGGCATTCCAACATCTCACCGTGCAAGCTCCTAGTGTGGACCTACCTGATGGTACAGGAGCGGGAGAGCATATCTCCAGGAAGGGGCACCTCAGGTGAGTCGGAGCCCGTCTGCTCTTCACCAGGTCCCCCTCGGTAGCGATCAGGTCAACGATCTCCTGAGTCCAGGTGGTTCCTGGTGGGAGAGAGTTCAGTCAAAGCCTTTACTGACAGGAGGGGGAGTCTGCCCCAGCACAAGACCCTCCAATTTAGTGGAGCAGGAGTTCGAAATCTTAAACTGTTGTGAAATGGCAGTGGGAGTGAATGGGAAGGGGTCGGGTCCATTGGGATTGTGTACAGTGGGAGTGAATGGGAAGGGGTAGGATACATTGGGGTTGTGTACAGTGGGAGTGAATGGGAAGGGGTCGGGTCCATTGGGATTGTGTACAGTGGGAGTGAATGGGAAGAGGTTTGGGTCCATTGGGATTGTGTACAGTGGGAGTGAATGGGAAGGGGTAGGATACATTGGGGTTGTGTACAGTGGGAGTGAATGGGAAGGGTTTGGGTCCTTTGGGATTGTGTACAGTGGGAGTGAATGGGAAGGGCTCGGGTCCATTGGGATTGTGTACAATGGGAGTGAATGGGAAGGGGTTTGGGTCCATTGGGATTGTGTACAATGGGAGTGAATGGGAAGGGGTTGGGTCCATTGGGATTGTGTACAGTGGGAGTGAATAGGAAGGGGTTGGGTCCATTGGGATTGTGTACACTGGGAGTGAATGGGAAGGGGGCGGGTTGATTGGGATTGTGTACAATGGGAATGAATGGGAAGGGGTCGTGTCCATTGGGATTGTGTACAGTGGGAGTGAATGGGAAGAGGTTTGGGTCCATTGGGATTGTGTACAGTGGGAGTGAATGGGAAGGGGTAGGATACATTGGGGTTGTGTACAGTGGGAGTGAATGGGAAGGGTTTGGGTCCTTTGGGATTGTGTACAGTGGGAGTGAATGGGAAGGGCTCGGGTCCATTGGGATTGTGTACAATGGGAGTGAATGGGAAGGGGTTTGGGTCCATTGGGATTGTGTACAATGGGAGTGAATGGGAAGGGGTTGGGTCCATTGGGATTGTGTACAGTGGGAGTGAATAGGAAGGGGTTGGGTCCATTGGGATTGTGTACACTGGGAGTGAATGGGAAGGGGGCGGGTTGATTGGGATTGTGTACAATGGGAATGAATGGGAAGGGGTCGTGTCCATTGGGATTGTGTACAATGGGAGTGAATGGGAAGGGGTCGGGTCCATTGGGATTGTGTACAATGGGAGTGAATGAGAAGGGATTGGGTCCATTGGGATTGTGTACAATGGGAGTGAATGGGAAGGGGTTGGGTCCATTGGGATTGTGTACAGTGGGAGTGAATGGGAAGGGGTTGGGTCCATTGGGATTGTGTACAGTGGGAGTGAATGGGAAGGGATTGGGTCCATAGGGATAGTGTGCAATGGCAGTGAATGAGAAGGGGGAGGATTGATTGGGATTGTGTACAATGGCACTGAATGAGAAGGGGTTGGGTCCATTGGGATTGTGTACAATGGGAGTGAATGGGAAGAGGTTTGGGTCCATTGGGATTGTGTACAATGGGAGTGAATGGGAAGGGATTGGGTCCATTGGGATTGTGTACAATGGGAGTGAATGGGAAGGGATTGGGTCCTTTGGGATTGTGTACACTGGGACTGAATGGGAAGGGTTTGGGTCCATTGGGATTGTGTACATTGGGAATGAATGGGAAGGGTTTGGGTCCATTGGGATTGTGTACACTGGGAGTGAATGGGAAGGGGGCGCGTTGATTGGGATTGTGTACAGTGGGAGTGAATGGGAAGGGGGCGGGTTGATTGGGATTGGGTACAATGGGAGTGAATGGGAAGGGTTTGGTTCTATTGGGATTGTGTACAGTGGGAGTGAATGGGAAGGGGGCGCGTTGATTGGGATTGTGTACAGTGGGAGTGAATGGGAAGGGGGCGGGTTGATTGGGATTGGGTACAATGGGAGTGAATGGGAAGGGTTTGGGTCCATTGGGATTGTGTTCAAAGGCAGTGAATGAGATGGGGGCGGGTTGATTGGGATGTTAATGTGCCGGGATTGGACTCTTGCTGTGCTCCCTCACCTGCCTTTGGGTAAGTGGCGATGAGGAGGTCATCGGGACGGGCCTGGAAGGAGGCCACCGATTCCCAGTTGTCCGCGATGGGCTCCATGAGCGGGATGTTGTCCACGAGCTTGAGCGGGAAGCGTTTCCAGGTGTTGGCTGGAGCCTGTGTCAGCAGCTCATCGAGCGACATCGCTGCTGCCTCTGTGCGAAGGACGAGAGGGTGCAAGGCGTTACGGGCAGCACCTTCCGTCAAAGTTTGACAGGTAGCCTTGGCCCGAAGAAGAACGCGGCTCCGAGCATGTTTTAACCAAACCGGCTGTGAGATCAGGTTAGGCCAGATCAACACAGGATCCAAGTCCGCTCCCTCCGAGACACCCTAGTTCACTCCTCTATCACCCCCAGCACCCCATCCCCCTCGCCCGGCACCTTCCTGTGCAAGCGCAGGAGATGCAACACCTGCCCTTTTACCTCCCCCCTTCCCACTGTCCAGGGCCCCAAACACCCCTTCCAGGTGAAACAGCGATTTACTTGTACTTCTGCAATTTAGTATACTGTATTCGCTGCTCACGATGTGGTCTCCTCTACACTGGGGAGACCAAACGCAGATTGGGTGACCGCTTTGCGGAACACCTCCGTTCAGTCCGTAAGGGGGACCCCGAGCTCCCAGTGGCCTGTCACTTTAATTCACCGCTCCACTCCCACTCAGACCTCACCGTCCTCGGCCTCTTGCACTGTTCCACGGAAGCTCAGCGTAAGCTCAAGGAACAGCACCTCATCTTTCGTTTAGGCA
>JASTWF010000289.1:199943-232443 GCA_030390025.1 Squalus acanthias | reverse complement strand
TCGGGGCGGACCGTGGGTCTGCAGGGGTTGGAGGGGTCGATATGTCCGGTGGGCAGGTGAGTGATGGGTGCATGTGTGCAGAGGTAAGTGTGTAAGGTAAGTGCTTAGTGTTGGAAAAAGTTTTACTTACCTTAACTTCCTCCTGCAGGTGTCAGCCCTTCAGTTCTCGGGAGTCAGAAATCTCACCGGCACAGAAAGCAGGAAAGCCGTGGTCCTGTCAAAACCTGCAGCCTTCTGTTTTCTGTGCTGGAATGATTTCTAACTCAGCCTGAAAGGAAGGACTGAAGTTAGAAATCATATTGTGAGTGTTTGACAGCTTCACAGAGCTGTCAAACGCTGATATTTCATCTGTCAAAAGCTCTTGACAGATGAAATGTCAGTCTGTGACGTCACCTGTTGCCGGGTGGCCCTTATTTGGCCTGCTGAGCCCACTGGGCGGGCTCAACAAGGTCAATCAAGAGAAAATACAGTGGGTTGGCCACATCTCGATGGAGGCGGGTTCACAAGCCAGAATGTGTGATTCCCGACCCCAACACGACTCCAACTTCAAAATCCAGCCCTATGTAATTGCTTGGTGTATCCATTGATGTCATTTTCAAAGTCTTTCTGTAGGTATATTTTACAACTTGTAAATACTTCATCTAGGGTGTTCCATACATTTCTTATTTACTTCAATTGGTTTTTATCAGACCTTGGGACTCCATATTTCAATCTTAACATAAAAACTATTTGTTCAGCAGGCGTTTCTTTGACTTGATGTCATTTCTTCAAAGCCTTCTGTAGGAATCATATTTACAACTTTGAAAACACTTTAACTCAAGTGTTTACTTGTTTTCTAGCTATCTCAATTGGTTGCATATTTTATCGTGTTTCCTGTCTTATTTGATGTTATATTATGAAGGCTTATGGTTGTTTAATATTCTAAGGGGGAGAAATTCAGTATCGTCCCATTTGGGGCGCAATTATCGCCTCCGACTGCAAACTTGACTTTTATCGCCCCTGGAGGTGATTGCAGCGCTAAATCAGGCGCTACACATCTGTCTTAAGGCGCAAAGGCCGAGGAGCGAGGCGCTACCTCAGAGCGCTGGCGAAGCTCATGTAATGTCAGTCAGCAATGGAACACACACACAATGGCACGGGCCAGTTCTTAAAGGGGATGGTTAATCTTGCTTCCCATCCACATCCTGCTCATTGCAGCCTTGAATCTCGGCCTGGAGAGACCTGCACATCAAATCTGCAGGAAAGAACAATGGAGAGTACCAGGCAAAGAGCTCAGAGTGCAGCCCCCACAGTCTCTTCTAAATCGATACAAGGAATGGCAAATCAAAATGAACCTGCAAAGTGCTGCTCAGTACCCAAAAATCCTTCACACAGCGTTGAATCTCTCCAGAAGTCTCTCTCTCTCTCTCTCCCTCAGAATGCGTGGTTCAAAAATGGCACCAACAATAAAAGGCAGGAAGCAGTCGCCTTTAAATAGCGTTCCCCCAGTCCCTTCCTGACTGCAAAACGCTCCCCTCAACCTGTCGTTGCTAGCGTCAGGCGGTAAGGCAGGGGGCGCCAATCAATATCCGCTCCGGGGCGATACCGGGGCGTTGCGCACTCGACTGACATCATGATCTGCCGGCGCAGGAGATCGTGGCGGTAGTGTTTAGCGCCGCCGCAAAATGTCTAGTTAATTTCGCGAGCGGCGCAAACATCGCCGCGCCCGGGCGCTAGACGCTTTGCGCCCCATTAGTGCCCTCTTAAGGCGCTAACGGGAGGCGCAACCAACTGAATTTTTCCCCCTCAGTCTCTGTTTGCATCAGTGTTAGCTTTTGACACTTTAAACTGGGCGATTCCATTGTGTTGGTTCCAATGTTCAGACATGGAGGAACCTCCAATGGTTTGCTTCAACAGGGCTTTGTCAATATCCCATTGCCATTTCAAAGCTTGTGGTGTTTTACAACTTTGTTTAACAACTGATCTTTATCTCAGAAGCCTGTATTCTGTTTGCAGCCTGTGTCTGCTAAGGCTTATGTCTCTGAAACCCAGTATGTCATTTATTAATAATTTCAGAAATCTGTTCTTAGTATCGTGTATTTTTCTGAATCCTGGCTATTCCTTCACAGCTGTACCCCCTTTAAAATTGCACCATTTGGGTCATATTGCCTCTGCTCGAACTTCTGACCAGAAGGTATTGTTTCAGACTTCTCTATATAAATGCAAGTCTTTCTTTTTTTCAAATCCCTCCATGGCTTCACCCCCCTCCCCTCCCTATCTCTGGAACCTCCTCCAGCCCCTACAAGCCTTTCAGATCTCGGCGTTCCTCCAATTCTGGCCTCTGGCCCATCTCCCGATTCCCATCGCTCCACCACTGGTGGCCGGACCTTCAGCCGGCCTGGGTCCCGAGGCTCTGGGATTCCCTCCCTAAACCTCTCCGCCTCTCTACCTCATCCGCTGAGGCGCTCCTTCAAGCCAACCTCTTCGGCCAAGCTTCTGGTCGCCTCTCCGGGTGGCTCCTCGTTGATATTGTCCCCGGGGGGCGGGGGGGGGGCTGAATGGGTTCAATGATGTGGACAGGTTTGACCCCGGGGCCCAGAGGGTGAAAGGTCAGAGTGTGGCCCAACGCTCCACCCAGTCCCCCAGCAGAGAGAGAGAGGAGCCCTCGCTGCCTGTGAGTCTGAGCCCCACCACCTCCCCCACCCCCGCTCTGTGACAAACACACCTCAGATTTGTTGATTTGTGTTTAATCATAATCAAGGCCCCAGCAACAATCGCCACCACACACACTCCGCCCCTTACCTGTATCGCCAGGAGAGGCTTCACAGCAAGACATGCTAAACGCACAGTCCGATCCAAATCCTGTGATCCCTTCAGGAGGCAATAATTCTCTCTCTCTCTCTCTCTGTCTCTTTCTCTCTCTCTCTCTCTCTCTCTCTCTGTCTCTTTCTCTCTCTCTCTGTCTCTCTCTCTCTGTCTGTCTCTCTCTGTCTCTCTCTCTCTGTCTCTCTCCCAGTCTCTCTCTTTCTGTCTCTCTCTTTTTCTTTCTGTCTCTCTCTCTGTCGCACTCTCTCTTTCGCTCTTTCTCTCTCTCTTTCTGTCTGTCTCTCTTTCTGTGTCTCTCTCTGTCCTTCTCTCTGTGTCTCTCTCTCTGTCTCGCTCACTCTCTCTCTGTCTGTCTCTCTCTTTCTCTCTCTGTCTCTCTCTTTCTGTCTCTCTCTCTTTCTCTCTGTCTCTCTCTTTCTGTCTCTCTCTCTGTGTCTCTCTCTCTGTCTCCCCCTCTCTCTCTGTCTGTCTCGCTCTGTCCCTCTCTCTGTCTCACTCTGTCTGTGTCTCTCACACTCTGTGTGTCTCTCTCTCTGTCTGTCTCTCTGTATTTCTCTGTCTCTGTCTCCCTCTCTCTGTCTCCCTCTCTCTCTCTGTCTCTCTCTCTCTGTCTCTCTCTCTCTCTCTGTCTCCCTCTCTCTCTCTCACTCTCTGTGTGTCTCTTTCTCTGTCTGTCTCACTCTCTCTGTCCCTGTCTCTCTCTCTCTCTGTCTCTCTCTCTCTGTCTCTATCTCTCTGTCTCACTCTCTCTCACTGTCTCGCTGACTCTCACTCTCTCTCTCTCTCTCTCCACCCCTCTCTCCCTGTGTCAGTGCGGGTGTTTGCAGTCTATCACTGTTGTAATTGCACAATTGCATTCCAAAACTGAAGCTAACAATTTATTCAATGAGTGGGGAGCAAGTAAATCAGAACCAGATCAAACATTAACCAGCCTGATTGGGATTTCCCTGGACCAGTTAACGCTGAGAGGGATAGTTTGAGAGATATCTGTACACTGGCTGGTGTCTCACGGCCCCTCTCTCTCAGGGAGATATCTGTACACTGACTGGTGTCTCTCAGTCCCCTCTCTCAGGGAGATATCTGTACACTGGCTGGTGTCTCACGGCCCCTCTCTCTCAGGGAGATATCTGTGCACTGACTGGTGTCCCTCAGTCCCTCTCTCTCAGGGAGATATCTGTACACTGACTGGTGTCTCTCAGTCCCCTCTCTCGGGGAGATATCTGTACACTGACTGGTGTCCCTCAGTCCCTCTCTCTCAGGGAGATATCTGTGCACTGACTGGTGTCGCTCAGTCCCCTCTCTCTCAGGGAGATATCTGAACACTGACTGGTGTCACTCAGTCCCTCTCTCTCAGGGAGATATCTGTACACGGACTGGTGTCTCTCAGTCCCCTCTCTCTCAGGGATATATCTGTACACTGACTGGTGTCTCTCAGTCCCCTCTCTCTCAGGGAGATATCTGTACACTGACTGGTGTCTCTCAGTCCCTCTCTCTCAGGGAGATATCTGTACACTGACTGGTGTCTCTCAGTCCCGCTCTCTCAGGGAGATATCTGTACACTGACTGGTGTCGCTCAGTCCCTCTCTCTCAGGGAGATATCTGTACACTGACTGGTGTCACTCAGTCCCTCTCTCTCAGGGAGATATCTGTACACTGACTGGTGTCACTCAGTCCCTCTCTCTCAGGGAGATATCTGTACACTGACTGGTGTCTCTCAGTCCCCTCTCTCTCACGGAGATATCTGTACACTGACTGGTGTCACTCAGGCCCTCTCTCTCTCAGGGAGATATCTGTACACTGACTGGTGTCTCTCAGTCCCGCTCTCTCAGGGAGATATCTGTACAGTGACTGGTGTCTCTCAGTCCCTCTCTCTCAGGGAGATATCTGTACACTGACTGGTGTCTCTCAGTCCCCTCTCTCTCAGGGAGATATCTGTACACTGACTGGTGTCACTCAGGCCCTCTCTCTCTCAGGGAGATATCTGTACACTGACTGGTGTCACTCAGGCCCTCTCTCTCTCAGGGTGATATCTGTACACTGACTGGTGTCTCTCAGTCTCTTGCGATGGTGGAACACAGTTGATGGGAAATAACCTGAATTCATGATTTTGTTTAATTATTAATGAAGTTTACTTTTGATTTTTTGATTTTGTTTCATTGCTCAGTCTTCACAAGACGTCCCGAAACTTCACCGAGCTGTCTCCCATCTGCCTCTCGTAATCTTCATCGAAAGCTTCGTTCTGTGCCACGGTGAAATGGTTCTTCCAGTCTCCCACCTCACCTGAGATACGGAGAGAGGGAGTGAGAGAGAGAGAGAGAGAGAGAGAGAGAGAGTGAGACAGGGAGAGAGAGAGAGAGACGCAGAGAGAGAGAGAGTGAGCGAGACGCAGAGAGAGAGAGAGAGAGGGAGACGGAGGGAGACGGAGGGAGAGAGTGAGAGAGAGAGACAGAGAGAGAGAGACGCAGAGAGAGAGAGGGAGACGGAGGGAGAGAGTGAGATAGAGAGACGCAGAGAGAGAGACAGAGAGAGAGAGCGACAGATAGAGAGATGGAGAGAGAGGGACAGAGAGAGAGAGAGAGAGACACAGAGAGAGAGAGGGAGAGAGACAGACAGAGAGAGAGACAGAGAGACAGAGACAGAGAGAGAGAAACAGAGAGAGAGGGAGTGAGAGAGAGAGTGACGGAGAGAGAGAGAGAGACAGAGAGGGAGATGGAGAGAGAGCGAGATAGAGACGCAGAGAGAGAGAGAGACAGAGAGAGAGACAGAGAGAGAGAGAAACAGAGAGAGAGAGAGAGAGACAGAGAGAGACAGAGAGGGAAATGGAGAGCACAAGAGAGTTAATGAGGGGGAGATGGGGAGATGGAGAGAGGGACAACGTGTCAGAGATCAGGGGTAAGTGCAATGACTGTGGGGGTGAGCGGATCTCCTTCCCCCTCCCCTCCCTCGGGAGTGATTGTTCCCCTTGAACTCTGACCCTGATGGGAATGGTCAGTCTCCCAGGGACAGTGGGGGGTGTAACAAACTCCATGGGTCGCGACACTGTCTAGCGGGCGGGTGGGCGGGGGTTTCCCTGGAGCGGGATCACTTTCACCCAGTGTGAGGAGCTCATGGATTTCTTTGTCTCTAAGATTGAGACCATCCGTTCAGCTGCCTCTGCCACTTCCTTCCTTCCCCTAGCTCACTGGGCCAAACTTCCTCTATGGTTCCACCCTGCCCTAGCCCTGAACTCACATCTTTCTCCAGTTTCTCTCCAATCTCCCCTCATGACCTCTCCGAGCTCATCTTGTCCATGAGACCCACTTCCTGCTCCCTCGACCCTATTCCCACCAAACTGCTGACCGCTCAACTTCCTTTTCTGGCTCCCCCATGTTAGCTGATATTGTTAACGATTCTCTCTCCTCAGGTACTGTCCCCCTCTCCCTCAAATCTGCCGTCATCACCCCTCTCCTCAAAAACCCAACCCTTGACCCCTCCGTCCTTGCAAACTACCGCCCCATCTCCAACCTCCCGTTCCTCTCCAAAGTCCTTGAACGTGTTGTCGCTCCCAAATCTGTGGCATCTTTCCCGCAATTCCATGTTTGAATCCCTCCAATCGGTTTTACGCCCTTGCCACAGTACCGAAACGGCTCTCATCAAAGTCACAAATGGCATCCTTTGTGACTGTGACAAAGGTAAACTATCCCTCCTCGTCACTCTTGACTTGTCGGCAGCCTTTGACATGGTTGACCACTCCATCCTTCTCCAACGCCTCTCCACCGTCGTCCAGCTGGGTGGGACTGCACTCGCCTGGTTCCATTCTTATCTATCTAATCGCAGCCAGAGAATCACCTGCAACGGCTTCTCTTCCCGCTCTCGCATCATTACCTCTGGTGTCCCCCAAGGATCTATCCTTGGCCCCCTCCTATTTCTCATCTACATGTTGTCCCTTGGCGACATCATCCAAAAACACAGCATCAGTTTCCACATGTACGCTGACGACACCCAGCTCTACCTCACCACCACACCTCTCGATCCCTCCACGGTCTCTAAATTGTCAGACTGCTTGTCCGACATCCAGTTCTGGATGAGCAGAAATTTTCTCCAATTAAACATTGGGAAGACCGAAGCCATTGTTTTTGGTCCCCGCCACAAACTCCGTTCCCTAGCCACCAACTCCCTCCCTCTCCCTAACATCTGTCTGAGACTGAACCAGACTGTTCACAACCTTGGTGTTGTATTGGACCCTGAAATGAGCTTCCGACCACATATCCGCGGCATAACAAAGACCGCCTACTTCCACCTCCGTAACATCGCCCGTCTCCACCCTTGCCTCAGCTCATCCGCTGCTGAAACCCTCATCCATGCCTTTGTTACCTCTAGACTTGACTATTCCAACGCACTCCTGGCTGCCTCCCACATTCTACCCTACGTAAACTTGAGGTCATCCAAAACTCGGCTGCCCGTGTCCGAACTCGCACCAAGTCCCGTTCGCCCATCACCCCTGTGCTCGCTGACCTACATTGGCTCCAGGTCCGGCAACGCCTCAATTTTAAAATTCTCATCCTTGTTTTCAAATCCCTCCACGGCCCTCACCGCCCCCTCCCTATCTCTGTAACCTCCTCCAGCCCCTACAACCCTCCCTATCTCTGTAACCTCCTCCAGCCCCTACAACCCTCCCTATCTCTGTAACCTCCTCCGGCCCCTACAACCCTCCCTATCTCTGTAACCTCCTCCAGCCCCTACCACCCTCCCTATCTCTGTAACCTGCTCCAGCCCCTACAACCCTCCCTATCTCTGTAACCTGCTCCAGCCCCTACAACCCTCCCTATCTCTGTAACCTCCTCAAGACCCTACCACCCTCCCTATCTCTGTAACCTGCTCCAGCCCCTACAACCCTCCCTATCTCTGTAACCTCCTCAAGACCCTACCACCCTCCCTATCTCTGTAACCTCCTCCAGCCCCTACAACCCTCCCTATCTCTGTAACCTCCTCCAGCCCCTACAACCCTCCCTATCTCTGTAACCTCCTCAAGACCCTACCACCCTCCCTATCTCTGTAACCTCCTCCAGCCCTTACAACCCTCCCTATCTCTGTAACCTCCTCCAGCCCCTACCACACTCCCTATCTCTGTAACCTCCTCCAGCCCCTACAACCCTCCCTATCTCTGTAACCTCCTCCAGCCCCCTACCACCCTCCCTATCTATGTAACCTCCTCCAGCCCCTACCACACTCCCTATCTCTGTAACCTCCTCCAGCCCCTACAACCCTCCCTATCTCTGTAACCTCCTCCAGCCCCTACACCCTCCCTATCTCTGTAACCTCCTCCAGCCCCTACAACCCTCCCTATCTCTGTAACCTCCTCCAGCCCCTACCACCCTCCCTATCTCTGTAACCTCCTCCAGCCCCTACAACCCTCCCTATCTCTGTAACCTCCTCCAGCCCCTACACCCTCCCTATCTCTGTAACCTCCTCCAGCCCCTACCACCCTCCCTATCTCTGTAACCTCCTCCAGCCCCTACCACCCTCCCTATCTCTGTAACCTCCTCCAGCCCCTACCACTCTCCCTATCTCTGTAGCCTCCTCCAGCCCTACAACCCCACCCCGAGATCTCTGCGCTCCTCCAATTCTGGCCTCTTGCGCATCCCCCGATTTCCATCGCTCCACCATTAGCGGCCGTGCCTTCAGCTGCCTGGGGCCCCGAGCTCTGGAATTCCCTCCCTAAACCTCTCCGCCTCTCTCTCTCTCCTCCTTTAAGATGCTGCTTAAAACCTCCCTCTGTGACCAAGCTTTTGATCAACTGTCCCTAATATCTCCTTCGACGGCTCTGTCTCAAAAATGATTTTATTGATATCGCTCCTGTGAAGCACCTTGGGATGTTTTACTACGATAAATGCGCTATATAAATGCAAGTTGTTGTTGTTGAAGGGCCCAGTGTGTTCTAGAATGATACAGCACAGAAGGAGGCCATTCGGCCCATCGTGCCTGTGCCGGCTCTTTGGTCGAGCTCTCCCATTAATCCCACTCCCCCCTGCTCTCTCCCCACAGCCCTGCAAATTCTTCCCCTTCAAGTATTTATCCAATTCCCCTTTTGAAAGTTACTATTGAATCTGCTTCCACCGCCCTTTCAGGCAGCGCGTTCCAGATCACAACAACTCGCTGCATCTTTCCTCATCTCCCCCTCTGGTTCTTTTGCCAATCACCGTAAATCTGTGTCCTCTGGTTACCGACCCTCCTGCCACTGGAAACAGTTTCTCCTTATTTACTCTGTCGAAACCTTGCAAGATTTTGAACGCCTCTATTAAATCTCCCCTTAACCTTCTCTGCTCTAAGGAGAACAACCCCAGCTTCTCCAGTCTCTCCACATCACTGAAGACCCACATCCCTGGAACCATTCTGGTCAATCTCCCCTTAACCTTCTCTGCTCTAAGGAGAACAATCCCAGCTTCTCCAGTCTCTCCACATCACTGAAGTCCCTCATCCCCTGGAACCATTCTTGTCAATCTCCCCTTAACCTTCTCTGCTCTAAGGAGAACGATCCCAGCTTCTCCAGTCTCTCCACATCACTGAAGTCCCTCATCCCCTGGAACCATTCTGGTCAATCTCTCCCTTAACCTTCTCTGCTCTAAGGAGAACAATCCCAGCTTCTCCAGTCTCTCCACATCACTGAAGTCCCTCATCCCTGGTACCATTCTGGTCAATCTCCCCTTAACCTTCTCTGCTCTAAGGAGAACAACCCCAGCTTCTCCAGTCTCTCCACATCACTGAAGTCCCTCATCCTCTGGAACCATTCTGGTCAATCTCCTCTGCACCCTCTCCAAGGCCTTGACATCCTTCCTAAAGTGCGGTGCCCAGAATTTGACACAATACTCCAGCTGGGGCCCTAACCCAGTGATTTATAAAGAGTTTAGCAATAACATCCTTGCTTTTGTACTCTATGCCTCTATTTATAAAAGTGAGAAGTCGCACAACACCAGCTTATAGTCCAACAGCTTTATTTGAAATCACAAGCTTTCGGAGCGCTGCTCCTTCGTCAGGTGAAGTGAAGAGATGCATTAGGGGCAACACGGTGGCATAGTGGTTAGCACTGTTACCTCACAGCGCCAGGGACCCGGGTTCGAATCCGGCCGTCGGGTGACTGTCTGTGTGGAGTTTGCACATTCTCCCCGTGTCTGCGTGGGTTTCCTCCGGGTGCTCCGGTTTACCTCCCACAGTCCAAAGATGTGCGGGTTAGGTTGATTTGGCTATGATAAATTGACCCTTAGTGTTAGGGGGTGATTAAATACGTGGGGGTTACGGGGATAGGGTGGGATATGTGTCGGTGCAGGCTCGATGGGCCGAAATGGCCTCTATCTGCACTGTGGGGATTCTGTGATGTAGGCACAGCATATATAGTCAGAGAACACAGCCAGATGACTACAGTTAATCTTTCCAACGGCCCTTTATCACACCTCGGCAGAGAGATAATCTCGGCAATCAAAGGTGTGGATGGTGTCCAAACAGGTCAGTCAGGAAAACATTACATCAAAGACGATAGCAAAAGACAATGAGGTGGGGTCACAATGTCTGTATGGAAAACAACATTTTTAAAAAACTTTTTTTGCTATTGTCTTTGATGTAATGATAAAGGGCAGTTGGAAAGATTAACTGTAGTCACCTGGCCGTGTTCTCTGACTATATATGCTGTGCCTATATGCATCTCTTCACTTCACCTGACGAAGGAGCAGCGCTCCGAAAACTTGTGATTTCAAATAAAGCTGTTGGACTATAACCTGGTGTGCGACGTCTAACTTTTGTCCACTCCAGTCCAACACCGGCATCTCCACATCATGTCTATTTATGAAGCACAGGATCCCGTGTGCTTTATTAACAGCCTTCTCAACCTGCCCTGCCACCTTCAAAGATTAGTGTACGCACACCCCCAGGACTCTCTGTTCCTGCTACCCCTTTAAAAATTGTAGCATTTAGTTTACATTTTGCCTCTCCACATTCTTCCTAGCAAAATGTATCACTTCACACTTCTCTGCGTTAAATTTCATCTGCCATGTGTCTGCCCATTTCACCAGTCTGTCTCTGTCCTCCTGAAGCCTGTTACTGTCCTCCTCGCTGTTTACTACGTTTCCCAGTTTCGTATTACCTGAACTTACGCCCTGAGTTCCCAAGTCCAAGTCATTAATCTAGGTCAGAAAGAGCTGGATGGTCGAAGTCCAGTTGCTCAACTCCCGCACGCTATCCGGCAGGATTCTCTGGATCGAGGCCAGGAGCAGGAACCCTGGCTGATGTGGCGCTCCTCCCCCCCCCCCCCACCCAGGGACACTGAGGGAAAATGTGGCTCGCTGCCCCCGCGGCTAACTCAGCACAGGCCGGGAATGGAGCCTGGGCCTTTCCTGCTCTGTGTGTGTGTGTGTGTGTGTGTGTGTGTGGGAGGGGGGGGGGGGGCTCAGGACTTCCCTCCAGGCCACTTGGTATGTATTTTCCCTTTTCAATTTTTGAATCTTTGGCCCCCCAAGCCGGACACGTGTGCAGTTGAGGGGTCGGGTAACAGGGGCTAGTCCCGGGCTACTGGGAAACCCCTGGTACCCTGGGCCCCAGGAGAGCTCAGAGACCAGGTCCCAGAAGGGTGAAAGCTCAGTGTCTTACCCACTGCCCCACCCCGTTACCCCCCCTCCCGCCTCACAGAGAGAGGAGCCCTTCGCCCCCTCTGTCTGGGGCTGGACTTGACCCCTAGGTCCCAGCAGGTGAAAGGTCAGTGCCTGAACCCTCCGCACTCTCGCCGTTGACCCTTCGAACTTACCCTTCCTCATGAAGCTGGAGATGCTGTGAACGAAGATGTTCTTTGGGATTGTGGAGTAGTTGGTCATCGGGTTGACCTTCATCACACTGAAGGACGAAAGTTCAACCACCTTCTCGATGACGTCCTCTTCCAGAACCTTCTCCATGAACTTCACCACCTTCAGGATTTCCCGCCTGGGGTTCTAGGGTGAGAATGTCGGCATTAGAGTCGCCTTGGACCAGCTCTTGCTCTCTCTCTGTCTATCTCACTCCCTCTCTCTCTGTCTCTCTGTCTCTCTCTGTCTATCTCTCTCTGTCTCTGTCTCTCTCTCTCTCTCTCTCTCTCTGTCTCTCTCTCCCTGTCTCTCTCTCTCTGTCTATCTCACTCTCTCTCTCTCTGTCTCGCTCTCCCTGTCCGTCTCTCTCTCTCTCTCTCTCGCTCTCTCTGTCTCTGTCTCTCTCTCTGTCTCTCTCTCTCTCTCTGTCTCTCTCTCTCTGTCTCTCTCTCTCTCTAGGTCTCTCTCCGTCTCTCTCCGTCTCTCTGTCCCTCCCGCTCTCCCTCTTTCTCTCCCTGTCTCTCTCTCTCCGTCTCTCTCTCTCGCTCTCTCTGTCTCTGTCTCTCTCTCGCTCTCTCTCTCTCTGTCTCTCTCTCTCCGTCTCTCTCTCTCCGTCTCTCTCCGTCTCTCTGTCCCTCCCGCTCTCCCTCTTTCTCTCTCTGTTTCTCTCTCTGTCGCTGTCTCTCCCTGTCTCACTCATTCGCTCTCTCTCTCTTTCTCTTTGTCTCTTAATCTGTCTCTCTCTGTCTCACTCTCTGTCTCTCTCTGTCTCTCTCTCTCTCTCTCTCTGTCACTTCTCTCTCTCCCTGTCTCTCTCTCCCTGTCTCTCTCTCTCTACCATTCTCTGTCTCTGTCCCTCTCTTACTCTCTCTCTGTCTCTGTCTGTCTCGCTCTCTCTCTCTCTGTCTCGCTCTCACTCTCTCTGTCTCTCTCTCTGTCTCTCTCTCTCTCTGTCTCTCTCTATCCTGAATTCACTCTGTGTCCTACCCCTCTGATACACGTCCGCCTTCGCGCTCTGTGCCTCACTCCTCTATTACCTCCTTCATGTCTTCATAGAAGAGGTAGAGAATCCGACGTTTATCCTTCGCTTCCCACCATCCCTTCACGTGATCGTACCAGGAACCCCAGGTTACTGAAACAGAGAAAGTTCATACACAGTGTCATAAATCGCAAGTAACAACTCAGGAAGTACTACTGGGCGGCCAGCTGGGGCGCCGTCCAGGGAGTATAAATACTCAGGCATGGGCCCACCTTGGGCAGAGACAATCTGGAAACAGGAAGCTAGTGACTGCTAACTAGACCGCCATGTTTTGTTACAAGTTGATTAAAGCCTTGCTTTATGTTCAAGTGCGTAGTGAGTCTTTATTACGTCACACAGTAAGATCCCAGCGTGCGTTCCCTGCTTCCCGACTCCAGGATCGCTGGGGCTGGATCAGACGCTAAACTGGAGCAGTGTAGAGGAAGCTTTACTCTGTATCTAACCCGTGCTGTACCTGCCCTGGGAGTGTTTGATGGGACAGTGTAGAGGGAGCTTTACTCTGTATCTAACCCGTGCTGTACCTGTCCTGGGAGTGTTTGATGGGACAGTGTAGAGGGAGGTTTACTCTGTATCTAACCCGTGCTGTACCTGCCCTGGGAGTGTTTGATGGGACAGTGTAGAGGGAGCTTTACTCTGTATGTAACCCATGCTGTACCTGCCCTGGGAGTGTTTGATGGGACAGTGTAGAGGGAGCTTTACTCTGTATCTAACCCCGTGCTGTACCTGCCCTGGGAGTGTTTGATGGGACAGTGTAGAGGGAGCTTTACTCTGTATCTAACCCGCGCTGTACCGGCCCTGGGAGTGTTTGGTGAGCGGTTCTGATTGGAGGTTGATTCTCACCTTGTCCATTCACGAAGTTTTGTAGAAATTCCTCCCAGGTTCCAGGCTCGGACATATTTTGGCACATGCGATGGAAGTGAAAGTAGGAGACCAGATCATCCTTGGCATTGCGAGCCACCACTATCACCTGGAAACGGGGCAGAAATGTCCATTATCCAATCATCACTCTCACACAGTTTGATGGGTGTCTGAAGGAGGGGAGGAGTCGCACAGTTTGGAGACTGAGGGAGGGGAGGGAGTCCCACAGTTTGGAGATTGAGGGAGGGGAGGAGTCCCACAGTTTGGAGACTGAGGGAGGGGAGGAGTCCCACAGTTTGGAGACTGAGGGAGGGGAGGGAGTCCCACAGTTTGGAGACTGAGGGAGGGGAGGAGTCCCACAGTTTGGAGATTGAGGGAGGGGAGGGAGTCCCACAGTTTGGAGACTGAGGGAGGGGAGGGTGTCCCACAGTTTGGAGACTGAGGGAGGGGAGGAGACCCACAGTTTGGAGACTGAGGGAGGGGAGGAGTCCCACAGTTTGGAGACTGAGGGAGGGGAGGGAGTCCCACAGTTTGGAGACTGAGGGAGGGGAGGAGACCCACAGTTTGGAGACTGAGGGAGGGGAGGAGTCCCACAGTTTGGAGACTGAGGGAGGGGAGGGAGTCCCACAGTTTGGAGACTGAGGGAGGGGAGGAGACCCACAGTTTGGAGACTGAGGGAGGGGAGGAGACCCACAGTTTGGAGACTGAGGGAGGGGAGGAGTCCCACAGTTTGGAGACTGAGGGAGGGGAGGGAGTCCCACAGTTTGGAGACTGAGGGAGGGGAGGAGTCCCACAGTTTGGAGACTGAGGGAGGGGAGGAGACCCACAGTTTGGAGACTGAGGGAGGGGAGGAGACCCACAGTTTGGAGACTGAGTGAGGGGAGGGAGTCCCACAGTTTGGAGACTGAGGGAGGGTAGGAGTCCCACAGTTTGGAGACTGAGGGAGGGGAGGGAGTCCCACAGTTTGGAGACTGAGGGAGGGGAGGGAGTCCCACAGTTTGGAGATTGAGGGAGGGGAGGAGTCCCACAGTTTGGAGACTGAGGGAGGGGAGGAGACCCACAGTTTGGAGACTGAGGGAGGGGAGGAGACCCACAGTTTGAGGGGAGACTGAGGGAGGGGAGGGAGTCCCACAGTTTGGAGACTGAGGGAGGGGAGGAGTCCCACAGTTTGGAGACTGAGGGAGGGGAGGAGTCCCACAGTTTGGAGACTGAGGGAGGGGAGGGAGTCCCACAGTTTGGAGACTGAGGGAGGGGAGGGAGTCCCACAGTTTGGAGACTGAGGGAGGGGAGGAGACCCACAGTTTGAGGGGAGATTGAGGGAGGGGAGGAGTCCCACAGTTTGGAGACTGAGGGAGGGGAGGAGTCCCACAGTTTGGAGACTGAGGGAGGGGAGGAGTCCCACAGTTTGGAGACTGAGGGAGGGGAGGAGTCCCACAGTTTGGAGACTGAGGGAGGGGAGGAGTCCCACAGTTTGGAGACTGAGGGAGGGGAGGAGACCCACAGTTTGGAGACGGAGGGAGGGGAGTCCCACAGTTTGGAGATTGAGGGAGGGGAGGAGTCCCACAGTTTGGAGACTGAGGGAGGGGAGGAGTCCCACAGTTTGGAGACTGAGGGAGGGGAGGGAGTCCCACAGTTTGGAGATTGAGGGAGGGGAGGGAGTCCCACAGTTTGGAGATTGAGGGAGAGGAGGGAGTCCCACAGTTTGGAGACTGAGGGAGGGGAGGGTGTCCCACAGTTTGGAGACTGAGGGAGGGGAGGGTGTCCCACAGTTTTGGAGACTGAGGGAGGGGAGGAGACCCACAGTTTGGAGACTGAGGGAGGGGAGGAGACCCACAGTTTGGAGACTGAGGGAGGGGAGGAGTCCCACAGGTTGGAGACTGAGGGAGGGGAGGAGTCTCACAGTTTGGGGATTGAGGGAGGGGAGGAGACCCACAGTTTGGAGACTGAGGGAGGGGAGGAGACCCACAGTTTGGAGACTGAGGGAGGGGAGGAGTCCCACAGTTTGGAGACTGAGGGAGGGGAGGGAGTCCCACAGTTTGGAGACTGAGGGAGGGGAGGGAGACCCACAGTTTGGAGACTGAGGGAGGGGAGGAGACCCACAGTTTGGAGACTGAGGGAGGGGAGGAGTCCCACAGTTTGGAGACTGAGGGAGGGGAGGAGTCCCACAGTTTGGAGACTGAGGGAGGGGAGGGAGTCCCACAGTTTGGAGGATCTGGGGAAGAATGGGTTTGAGTTGGAGATGGTGCGATGAGTCTGGAGTTGAAAATGGTGAGGATGAAGAGTGTACAGGGCGGGGGGACTGGTAGAATCCGAGTCTCTCGGGTACCGTACCTTGCAATCCTGCTCCCAGAATGATTTAGGGATGAGCTGGATCGGGAGATGGGTTTTAATGATCCTGGGAGACGGCATTTTCTCAATCAGTTCAAGACCTGAAATCACATGGAAACCTTATCAGTTCCCAGCATACTCGGCTTCTTTCAGCCCTGCTCCCCTGTACAATAACCCCGCCCCACATTGTACATCTGATAGCCCCTCCAACTCTCCCCGGGGTACAGGTCCTCACGGGCGGTGACTCTCCCCGGGGTACGGGTCCCCACGGGCACCGACTCTCCCCGGGGTACAGGTCCCCACGGGCACCGACTCTCCCCGAGGGACGGGTCCCCGCGGGCACTGACTCTCCCCGGGGTACAGGTCCTCACGGGCGGTGACTCTCCCCGGGGTACGGGTCCTCACGGGCACCGACTCTCCCCGGGGTACGGGTCCCCACGGGCACCGACTCTCCCTGGTGTACAGGTCCTCACGGGCACCGACTCTCCCCGGGGTACGGGTCCCCACGGGCACCGACTCTCCCTGGTGTACAGGTCCTCACGGGCACCGACTCTCCCCGGGGTACAGGTCCCCATGGGCACCGACTCTCCCCGGGGTACGGGTCCCCACGGGCACCGACTCTCCCCGGGGTACGGGTCCCCGCGGGCACCGACTCTCCCCGGGGTATGGGTCCCCACGGGCACCGACTCTCCCTGGTGTACAGGTCCTCACGGGCACCGACTCTCCCCGGGGTATGGGTCCCCACGGGCACCGACTCTCCCTGGTGTACAGGTCCTCACGGGCACCGACTCTCCCCGGGGTACAGGTCCCCATGGGCACCGACTCTCCCCGGGGTACGGGTCCCCACGGGCACCGACTCTCCCCGAGGGACAGGTCCCCGTGGGCACCGACTCTCCCCGGGGTACGGGTCCCCACGGGCACCGACTCTCCCTGGGGTACGGGTCCCCGCGGGCACCGACTCTCCCCGGGGTACGAGTCCCCACGGGCACTGACTCTCCCCGGGGTACGGGTCCCCACGGGCACCGACTCTCCCCGGGGTACGGGTCCCCGCGGGCACCGACTCTCCCCGGGGTACGGGTCCCCACGGGCACCGACTCTCCCTGGTGTACAGGTCCTCACGGGCACCGACTCTCCCCGGGGTACGGGTCCCCACGGGCACCGACTCTCCCTGGTGTACAGGTCCTCACGGGCACCGACTCTCCCCGGGGTACGGGTCCCCACGGGCACCGACTCTCCCCGAGGGACAGGTCCCCACGGGCACCGACTCTCCCCGGGGTACAGGTCCCCACGGGCACCGACTCTCCCCGGGGTACGGGTCCCCACGGGCACCGACTCTCCCCGAGGGACAGGTTCCCACGGGCACCGACTCTCCCCGGGGTACGGGTCCCCACGGGCACTGACTCTCCCCGGGGGCACAGGTCCCCGCGGGCACCGACTCTCCCCGGGGTACAGGTCCCCACGGGCACCGACTCTCCCCGGGGTACGGGTCCCCACGGGCACCGACTTTCCCTGGGGTACAGGTCCCCGCGGGCGCTGACTCTCCCCGGGGTACGGGTCCTAACAGGCAGGATCTGTGCTGATTTGTGGGTTTAATTTGATGAAGTCTCTCACCAGATGGCCTCTCATCTGAAAATAATTCGAGGAAGGGGATCCTCTCGTCGATGGGGGCTCGTTTACACATCTCCGCATCACCGTTGCAATTGATGAGATCCACAATCTCCTGCATCCAAGTGGTCCCTGTGGAGAGAGAGAGAAATCACAAGAGAGAGAGACACAATGGGAAAGAGAGGGGGAGAGAGACTGTGAGAGAGAGAGAGAGACAGAGAAAGAGTGAGACAGAGACAGAGAGAGAGAGACACAGAGAGAGGGAGAGAGACAGAGTGAGAGAGAGAGCCAGAGACAGAGAGATAGAGAGAGAGATGCAGAGAGAGACAGAGAGACAGAGAGACACACAATGGGAGAGGGAGAGATAGACATATAGAGAGAGAGACAGAGAGAGAGAGAGGCAGAGTCAGGGAGAGAGAGACAGAGTGAGGGAGAGAGAGAGACAGAGAGAGAGAGAGAGACAGAGTGAGGGAGAGAGAGAGAGAGACAGAGTGAGGGAGAGAGAGAGAGAGAGAGAGAGTGAGGGAGAGAGAGAACGCCATTACCCAGTAAACATCACCATGTGTCGCAGAGATAACTCTGGTTTGGGGAGGGGCTGATGGTCCTTCTCGAGCAGAATAGAAAAACCTGCGACAAGAGATCACCAACTTCACACCAATTCTCCCCCCACTCCTCACAGGCCCTTCCCCTGGTGTCCTGCACCGTGGGGCCTCGGCCCTTCCCCTGCACCGTGGGGCCTCGGCCCTTCCCCTGGTGTCCCTGCACCGTGGGGCGTCGCCCCTTCCCCTGCACCGTGGGGCCTCGGCCCACTCCCCTGCACCGTGGGGCCTCGGCCCTTCCCCTGCACCGTGGGGCCTCGGCCCACTCCCCTGCATCGTGGGGCCTCGGCCCACTCCCCTGCACCGTGGGGCCTCGGCCCTTCCCCTGCATCGTGGGGCCTCAGCCCTTCCCCTGCACCGTGGGGCCTCAGCAATTCCCCTGCACCGTGGGGCCTCGGCGCTTCCCCTGCACCGTGGGGCCTCAGCCCTTCCCCTGCATCGTGGGGCCTCGGCCCTTCCCCTGCTCCGTGGGGCCTCAGCCCTTCCCCTGCACCGTGGGGCCTCAGCCCTTCCCCTGCACCGTGGGGCCTCAGCAATTCCCCTGCATCGTGGGGCCTCAGCCCTTCCCCTGCTCCTCCCTTTGTCCACGGACCCTCGCCCACAGGGAGAGAGAGAACGCCGTTGCCCAGTAAACATCACCGTGTGTCGCAGAGATAACTCTGGTTTGGGGAGGGGCTGATGGTCCTTCTCGAGCAGAACAGAAAAACCTGCGACAAGAGATCACCAACTTCACACCAATTCTCCCCCCACTCCTCACCGTGGGGCCTCGGCCCTTCCCCTGGTGTCCCTGCACCGTGGGGCCTCGGCCCTTCCCCTGGTGTCCCTGCACCGTGGGGCCTCGGCCCTTCCCCTGCATCGTGGGGCCTCGGCCCTTCCCCTGGTGTCCTGCACCGTGTGGCCTCGGGCCTTCCCCTGGTGTCCTGCACCGTGGGGCCTCGGCCCTTCCCCTGCACCGTGGGGCCTCGGCCCTTCCCCTGCACCGTGGGGCCTCGGCCCTTCCCCTGGTGTCCCTGCACCGTGGGGCCTCGGCCCTTCCCCTGCACCGTGGGGCCTCGGCCCTTCCCCTGCATCGTGGGGCCTCAGCCCTTCCCCTGCATCGTGGGGCCTCGGCCCTTCCCCTGCACCGTGGGGCCTCGGCCCTTCCCCTGCACCGTGGGGCCTCGGCCCTTCCCCTGCATCGTGGGGCCTCAGCCCTTCCCCTGCATCGTGGGGCCTCGGCCCTTCCCCTGCACCGTGGGGCCTCGGCCCTTCCCCTGCACCGTGGGGCCTCGGCCCTTCCCCTGCACCGTGGGGTCTCCGCCCTTCCCCTGCACCGTGGGGCCTCAGCCCTTCCCCTGCATCGTGGGGCCTCGGCCCTTCCCCTGCACCGTGGGGCCTCAGCCCTTCCCCTGCATCGTGGGGCCTCGGCCCTTCCCCTGCACCGTGGGGCCTCAGCCCTTCCCCTGCACCGTGGGGCCTCGGCCCTCTCCCCTGCATCGTGGGGCCTCGGCCCTCTCCCCTGCATCGTGGGGCCTCGGCCCTTCCCCTGCACCGTGGGGTTTCCGCCCTTCCCCTGCATCGTGGGGCCTCGGCCCTTCCCCTGCACCGTGGGGTCTCCGCCCTTCCCCTGCACCGTGGGGCCTCAGCCCTTCCCCTGCATCGTGGGGCCTCGGCCCTTCCCCTGCACCGTGGGGTTTCCGCCCTTCCCCTGCACCGTGGGGCCTCGGCCCTTCCCCTGCACCGTGGGGTCTCCGCCCTTCCCCTGCACCGTGGGGCCTCAGCCCTTCCCCTGCATCGTGGGGCCTCAGCCCTCTCCCCTGCACCGTGGGGCCTCGGCCCACTCCCCTGCACCGTGGGGCCTCGGCCCTTCCCCTGCATCGTGGGGCCTCAGCCCTTCCCCTGCACCGTGGGGCCTCAGCCCTTCCCCTGCATCGTGGGGCCTCAGCCCTCTCCCCTGCACCGTGGGGCCTCGGCCCACTCCCCTGCACCGTGGGGCCTCGGCCCTTCCCCTGCATCGTGGGGCCTCGGCCCTTCCCCTGCACCGTGGGGCCTCAGCCCTTCCCCTGCATCGTGGGGCCTCGGCCCACTCCCCTGCACTGTCGAGCCTCGGCCCGCTCCCCTGCATCGTGGGGCCTCGGCCCTTCCCCTGCATCGTGGGGCCTCGGCCCACTCCCCTGCACCGTGGGGCCTCGGCCCGCTCCCCTGCACCGTGGGGTCTCGTCCCTCTCCCCTGCATCGTGGGGTCTCGTCCCACTCCCCTGCACTGTGGGGCCTCGGGCCTTCCCCTGGATCGTGGGGCCTCGGCCCTTCCCCTGCGCCGTGGGGTCTCGTCCCACTCCCCTGCACTGTGGGGCCTCGGGCCTTCCCCTGGATCGTGGGGCCTCGGCCCTTCCCCTGCACCGTGGATCCTCGGCCCTCTCCCCTGCACCGTGGGGCCTCGACCCTTTCCCCTGCACCGTGGGGCCTCGACCCTTTCCCCTGCACCGTGTGGCCTCGTCGCTCTCCCCTGGGCTGTGGGGCCTCGGGACTTCCCCTGCGCCGTGGGGCCTCGGGCCTTCCTCTGCACTGTGGGACCTCGTCCCTCTCCTATGGGCCACTCACCTGCTTTGGGATATGTGGCGATGAGGAGGTCGTCAGGTTTGGCCTGGCAGAGTTCCACCTTGGCCCAGTTGTCCGCCGACCAGTCACACAGGGGCACACCTTGGACCAGTTGTAACTGCGGTCGAGTAAATTTGACCTCCAGGGGCTCAGGGTGATAATTCTGCGACATCTTCAGTCTCCTGAAACTGTGTATCCAGATGTTAAAGGATTTCGAAGCTCAAGTGTCCAGAGACACATCTGCTCCTCCCTTTGTCCACGGACCCTCGCCCACAGGGACCGAGAGGCTCCTGTCTCCCTCAGTACCCACTGACCCTCGCCCACAGAGACCGAGAGGCTCCTGTCTCCCTCAGTACACATTGACCCTCGCCCACAGGGCCGGAGAGGCTCCTGTCTCCCTCAGTACCCACTGACCCTCACCCACAGGGACTGAGAGGCTCCTGTCTCCCTCAGTACCCACTGACCCTCGCCCACAGGGACCGAGAGGCTCCTGTCTCCCTCAGTACCCACTGACCCTCGCCCACAGAGACCGGGAGGCTCCTGTCTCCCTCAGTACCCGCTGACCCTCGCCAAAGGGACCGAGAGGCTCCTGTCTCCCTCAGCACCCCATCCACCACCTTAAACATCCACTCCCTCCACCACCGGCGTACCGTGGCTGCAGTGTGTACCATCTACAAGATGCACTGCAGCAACTCGCCAAGGCTTCTTCGGCAGCACCTCCCAAACTCGCGACCTCTTCCACCTAGAAGGACAAGGGCAGCAGGCGCATGGGAACACCACCACCTCCAAGTTCCCCTCCAAGTCACACACCATCCTGACTTGGAAATATATCAGCCGTTCCTTCATCGTCGCTGGGTCAAAATCCTGAAACGACCTCCCTAACAGCACTGTGTGACTGCATAAACCACACCGACTACAGCGGTTCAAGAAGGCGACTCACCACTACCTTCTCGAGGGCAATTAAGGATTGGCAATAAATGATGAAATTGCCAGTGACGTCCACGTGGGGAGTGAGTAAATCAGAACCAGATTAAACATTAACCAGTCTTATGTAAATGGTCAATCCCTTGCCCAGTTAACCCTGAGAGGGATAGCTTGGGAGAAATCTGTACCATGACTGGTGTGGTAACACAATACAGCTTCCTGTGACTCGAACTTTATTGCATCACTTCCTGTGATTAGTCCAGGATAAATACGGGACTGATCAGTTGGATCCTGGAGAGGCATAGAGTAAGACCTCTTTTGTATGTAGCACCTTTTTAGTTGATTAAAGCTTACTTTAAGTTCACCACGCGTAAGGCTCATTCTTACGACAATTTAATCAACTTTGAAAAACTTCGCACTCAAACTTTTTGGACGAACTCGGAACTAAGGATCCAGGGAATCACCCATCATGGAAAACCTCCTTAAACCATCGCGTCTTGACTTGGACCCAAACACCCCAGCAGCCGGTAAGGTGTGGAATCACTGGTATCGCACGTTTGACAATTTTCTCGAATATTGCAAGGCTGATGATGACACAAAGTTGCGGATACTCATCAACTGTGTCACTCCGAATGTATTTCAGTATGTTGAGGAATGGGGCAGTTACGAGGAGGCAATTCGGACGCTTAAAAGACTATATACTAAGACACCGAATGAGGTCTATGCCAGACATCTACTAGCTACAGCCCAACAAGGGCCGGAGGAATCCATTGATAAATTCCTCCAAGAGCTTCGCAGACTTAGTATGGACTGTAACTTTCAGGCGGCCTCAGCTGAGCTGTACCGTGAAGAAATGATCCGTGATGCTTTCATCTGCGGGCTTGCCTCCCCATTTATACGCCAGCGTCTACTGGAAAGTAAGACACTTGAGCTTCAGAGAGCTTATGACATGGCTTGCTCTCTAGATCTGGCAAAAAGAAATGCAGACCTTTATACAGTGCCCAGACCTCGGTCTGCTGCCTTAACTACAGTCAGGCAATTTAAGAGGCCACAGGTGAACTCTATTAGGGAGGACTTTATCCCTGACGATCAATCTGATGACTTCACTGATGAAGAGGATGATGACCCCACTGTGGCAGCCTCTTGGCAATCTAAGAAATGCTTCTTTTGTGGTGATGAGTTTCACCCTCGGAAATTCTGCCCTGCTCGCAATGCGTTTTGCAGTCATTGCAACAAAAAGGGTCATTTTGCAAAGGTTTGCCTATCAAGAGCCTCTACGAGGGCTTATCAAGCTAAGTCCTACCGAACTGCCCCGGTAAGGGCCTATCAAGATGTTCCGGCTAAAATCTATCGTGCTTCCTCTCGGGTTTTCTCTCGAAGAAACACACCTAGAGTTTCAGCCACTCTTTGTGCAACGACACCAATTACAGCTGCTTGTCCTCAGAACCTATTCCATGCAGCTACAAAAGCATCAATTAATGGACATACTTTAGATGCCTTAATTGACTCAGGTAGCACTGATAGTTTCATTAGGGAACAGATTGTTGCAGAGTTAAAGCTACATGTTTTCCCATCGGACCAGACAATTGCGATGGCTCAGTCATCACTTAATACCAGAATTTCTGGCTTTTGTATGGTTGAAATAACACTTAATGGTCACAGGTATCCCTCCACCCGGCTTTCGGTGCTCAAGGACTTATGTAGTGATCTTATCTTAGGACTGGATTTTCAAAAGCAGCATAAGAAGCTCACCATTAAGTTCGGCGGATCCAAACCTGAACTCACTATTTCTAATATACGACCTCGATTACCGTTCTGTGCATTGTCAGCAGCTTCACTGGATGAACCCTCACTGTTTACCAGTATCCCTCCTCGATGCAAACCGATTATAACAAAGTCACGACGTTTCAGTCAGGAAGACCAGTCTTTTATTGCGGCTGAGATTTCTCGGCTTTTAGCAGAGGATATCATCGAGCCTTGTTCGTCGCCATGGCGCGCCCAGGTCGTTATTGTTAAGAACCCTCTACAACCTCACAAGAAACGGCTGTGCATTGACTATTCACAGACCATCAATCAATATACGGACTTGGACGCATACCCATTGCCGCGCATCGATGATATGGTTAATAAACTGGCTGAGTACACGGTGTTCTCAACATATGATCTGAAAAGTGCCTATCATCAGGTACCCTTGAAGGTCTCAGACAAGCAGTATACGGCCTTTGAAGCCAATGGACGGCTGTATCAATTTCGTCGCCTCCCCTTTGGGGTCACTAATGGAGTGGCTGTCTTCCAGCGAGCAATGGATGACCTGGTCAAACAGGAAGACTTGAAGGATACGTTTCCTTATCTGGACAATATTACTGTCGCAGGTCGCAATCAGCGGGAACATGACGCCAATCTCCAACGATTTTGGGATGCACTCCAGCACCGTAATTTGACATTAAATGCGGCTAAATCCATTGAGTCACAACCAACCATCAACATCCTTGGCTATTGTGTGGGCAATGGCATCATTAAACCTGACCCTGAAAGGCTTCGCCCACTCCAAGAGCTCCCGCCACTTAAGAATCCGGCCTCCTTGCGCCGGGCCCTCGGCCTGTTTGCATACTATGCTAAATGGATTCCTAACTTCTCGGACCGAATCCAACCTCTACTGAAGGCCAGCACATTCCCACTAGACACAGCGGCTGTTGCAGCCTTTAACCTCCTGAAAAAACAGTTGGAGAAAGCGGCTCTTCACTCCATCGATGAGAGTCTTCCTTTTGTTGTTGAGTGTGATGCCTCGGAGGTGGCGATCTCGGCCACTCTGAATCAGGAAGGTCGTCCGGTGGCATTTTTGTCCAGGACTTTTCAAGGGGCTGAGCTACATTATCCTCCAGTCGAGAAAGAAGCTACAGCCATCATAGAGGCAGTACGGAAGTGGACTCATCTCCTAGCTCGCCAGCACTTTACCTTAATCACGGACCAGCGATCGGTCGCCTTCATGCTCGATAATCGAAAACGGACCAAAATTAAAAATAATAAAATCCAGCTTTGGCGGCTGGAATTGGCCTCTTTTGGTTACACCATCCACTATCGACCTGGCAAGGAGAATGTGGCTCCAGATACCCTCACACGAGCATTCTGCTCCGCCATGGCACCCTCTACGCTCGTAGACATCCATGATGGGTTGTGTCATCCGGGCGTTACTCGCATGCTACACTTCGTGCGGTCCCGAAATCTCCCATTCTCTACCGGGGATGTAAAGAAGATGTGCTCGGACTGCAGAGTCTGTGCGGAATTGAAACCTCAGTTTTTCCGCCCCTCGGGTGGTATACTCATACATGCGACCCAGCCAATGCAATGGCTTAGCATCGATTTTAAGGGGCCGTTGCCCTCTTCAACTCGCAACACTTATCTATTGACCATGGTCGATGAGTATTCCCGTTTTCCGTTTGCCTTTCCCTGCCCCAATATGCTGACGACCACGGTTATCAGCTGCCTTGAGCAGGTATTTGCTTTCTGTGGCATAGCATCCTATGTTCATTCGGATCGGGGCCCTTCTTTTATGTCGGGAGAACTCAAGGCCTATCTCTCGGAACGGGGTATTGCTGCCAGCAGAACGACGCCTTATCATCCGGTCGGGAATGGGCAAGTCGAGCGTTTTAACGCTATCATCTGGAATGCGGTACGTCTGGCTTTGAGATCTCGGGGCCTACCCAACCAGCAATGGGAAGCAGTACTTCCAGACGCATTACACTCCACATGGTCCCTCCTTTCGACCGCCACAAATACGACGCCTCATGAACGGTTCTTCCGATTTCAGCGTCGCTCATCCTATGGGATATCTCTCCCGTCGTGGCTGACTGCACCGGGACCAGTGCTACTCCGAAGATATGTCCGGGCGTCTAAGAATGACCCCCTGGTAGATGAGGTTGAGCTCACTGACGTCAACCCTACCTACGCCTATATTCGGTATCCTGACGGTCGGGAATCTACTGTGTCATTGCGGGATCTGGCTCCCTGCCCGCTGAAACATAGAGGGACACCAGGGGATGATATTGTACCAGGCACATCTCTGGGCTCGCCAGGTGCCTCTCATCACGATCTGGATCTGACGCCGGCTGGTACCTCACTCCAGCGTGCCGACCTGGGGCAGACTGACTATGAGCCCGTCGGGGCTCGCACGCGCAGCCACGATCCACCCCGTACCATACGCTCGGAAACGGATCTGCCACAGCCCTGCCCGACACCCGTTCGGGCACCAGTACACAGTCAGGATCGTCCTGACCCCTCACAGAGCGGGCTGGATCACTCGGACTCTGGTCCACGGCCCGCGGCGGGTAAACGGGCTAGGGGCCCTCTACCGCTACGAGAACCCAAACGGGTGCGGCTCTCCCTCGTCCGGCGGCTACGAAATGGAGGGAGCATCCCGGCCTCCTAATCTTTTGGGGGGGGAGAATGTGGTAACACAATACAGCTTCCTGTGACTCGAACTTTATTGCATCACTTCCTGTGATTAGTCCAGGATAAATACGGGACTGATCAGTTGGATCCTGGAGAGGCACAGAGTAAGACCTCTTTTGTATGTAGCACCTTTTTAGTTGATTAAAGCTTACTTTAAGTTCACCACGCGTAAGGCTCATTCTTACGACAACTGGTGTCTCTCAGTCCCTCTCTCTCAGGGAGAAATCTGTACACTGACTGGTGTCTCTCAGTCCCTCTCGCTCAGGGAGATATCTGTACACTGACTGGTGTCTCTCAGTCCCTCTCTCTCAGGGAGATATCTGTACACTGACTGGTGTCTCCCAGTCTCCTCTCTCTCAGGGAGATATCTGTACACTGACTGGTGTCTCTCAGTCCCTCTCCTCAGGGAGATATCTGTACACTGACTGGTGTCTCTCAGTCCCCTCTCTCTCAGGGAGATATCTGTACACTGACTGGTGTCTCAGTCCCTCTCTCTCAGGGAGATATCTGTACACTGACTGGTGTCTCTCAGTCCCTCTCTCTCAGGGAGATATCTGTACACTGACTGGTGTCTCTCAGTCCCCTGTCTCTCAGGGAGATATCTGTACACTGACTGGTGTCTCTCAGTCCCTCTCTCTCAGGGAGATATCTGTACACTGACTGGTGTCTCTCAGTCCCTCTCTCTCATGGAGATCTCTCTCTCTCATAGGCAGTCCCTCGGAACTGAGGATGACTTGCTTCCACATTAAAAATGAGTTCTCAGGTGACTGATGAGTCCAATGCGGGACCTACAATCTCTGTCATAGGTGGGGCAGACGGTGGTTGAAGGGGTGGGTGGGTGGGGTGCTTGGGTTGACGTGCGCTCCTTGCGCTGCCTGTGTTTGGCTTCCGCTTGCTCCCGGCGAAGAGACTCGAGGTGTTCGGCGCCTTCCCGGATGCTTCTCCTCCACTTTGTGCGGTCTTGGGCCAGGGATTCCCCGGTGTCGGTGGGGATGTTACACTTTTTCAAGGAGGCTTTGAGTGTGTTCTTGAAGCGTTTCCTCTGCCCACCTGGGGCTCTCTTGCCATGCCGGAGCTCCGAGTAGAGCGCTTGTTTTGGGAGTCTCGTATCGGGAATGCGGACGATGTGGCCCGTCCATCGGAGCTGATCGAGCGTGGTCAAAGCTTCGATCTTGGGGATGATGGCCTGAGCGAGAACACTGACGTTGGTGCGCCTATCCTGCCAATGGATTTGCAGGATCTTGTGGAGGCAGCGTTGGTGGTACCTCTCCAGTGCTTTGAGGTGCCTGCTGTACATTGTCCATGTCTCTGAGGCATACAGGAGGGCGGGTATCACTACTGTAGACCATGAGCTTAGTGCCGGGTTTGAGGTCCTGGTCTTCAAACACACTCTTCCTCAGGCAACATGCAAGCCGTGATCCTGACCAACGGTTCCAACACAGACCAAATTCACGTACGGACCGGGGTCAAGCAAGGCCGTGTCATCGCACCAACGTTCTTTTCGATCTTCCTTGCTGCAATGTTCCATCTCACCCTCAATAAGCCCCCCGCTAGAGTGAAGCTAATTTACAGAACAAATGGGAAACTGTTCAACCTCCGTCACCTCCAGTCCAGATCCAAGGTTGTCCCATGCTCTGTCGTCGAATTACAGTATGCAGACGATGCTTGCGTCTGTGCACGCTCTCAGGGAGATATCTGTACACTGACTGGTGTCTCTCAGTCCCTCTCTCTCAGGGAGATATCTGTACACTGACTGGTGTCTCTCAGTCCCTCTCTCTCAGGGAGATATCTGTACACTGACTGGTGTCTCTCAGTCCCCTCTCTCTCAGGGAGATCTCTGTACACTGACTGGTGTCTCTCAGTCCCTCTCTCTCAGGGAGATATCTGTACACTGACTGGTGTCTCTCAGTCCCTCGTTCTCAGGGAGATATCTGTACACTGACTGGTGTCTCTCAGTCCCCTCTTTCTCAGGGAGATATCTGTACACTGACTGGTGTCTCTCAGTCCCTCTCTCTCAGGGAGATCTCTGTACACTGACTGGTGTCTCTCAGTCCCTCTCTCTCAGGGAGATATCTGTACACTGACTGGTGTCTCTCAGTCCCTCTCTCCTCAGGGAGATATCTGTACACTGACTGGTGTCTCTCAGTCCCCTCTCTCTCAGGGAGATATCTGTACACTGACTGGTGTCTCTCAGTCCCTCTCTCTCAGGGAGTTATCTGTACACTGACTGGTGTCTCTCAGTCCCTCTCTCTCAGGGAGATATCTGTACACTGACTGGTGTCTCTCAGTCCCTCTCTCTCAGGGAGATATCTGTACACTGACTGGTGCCTCTCAGTCCCCTCTCTCTCAGGGTGATATCGCTACACTGACTGGTGTCTTTCAATCTCTCTCTCTCAGGGATAGTTTCAACTACCCCAATATTAACTGGGATAAAATTAGTGTGAAGGGTATAGAAGGTGCGGAATTCCTAAAATGCATCCAGGAGAATTTTTTTAGCCAGTATGGAGCAAGTCCAACAAGGGAGGGGGCGGTTCTGGAATTAGTTTTAGGGAATGAAGCTGGGCAGGTAGAAGGCGTATCAGTGGGGGAGCATTTTGGTGCTAGTGACCATAATTCTGTTAGATTTAAGGTAGTTATGGAAAAGGACAAGGATAGACCAGGAATAAAAATTCTAAATTGGAGAAAAGCAAATTTTGCTAAGCTCAGAGGGGATTTAGCCATAGTGGACTGGAAACAGCTACTTGAAGGTAAATCAGTGTCAGAGCAGTGGGAAGCATTCAAGGGGGAGATCTGGAGGGTTCAGACCAAATATGTGCCCTTAAAGAAAAAAGGTGGGACTAACAAATCTAGAGCCCCCTGAATGTCTAGGGACATACAGGGTAGGATAAAGAAAAAAAGTGAGGCGTATGACAGATACCGAGGGCTAAATACTGCAGAATCTTTAGAGGAGTACAGAAAGTGCAGGAGTGCAATTAAAAAGGATATTAGGAAAGCAAAGAGAGAGCATGAAAAATTCTTGGCAAGTAAAATCAAGGAAAACCCAAAGATGTTTTATAAATATATTAAGAGTAAGAGGATAACTAAAGAAAGGGTAGGGCCTATTAGAAATCATGAGGGTAATGTGTGTGTGGAGGCGGGAGACGTCGGTAGGGTTCTTAATGAATACTTTGCGTCTGTTTTCACAAAGGAGGGGCGAAGCAGACATTGCTATCAGGGGAGGAGTGTGAAATATTAGATGAAATAAACACAGTGAGAGAGGCAGTTTTAAGGGGTTTAGCAGCTTTAAAAGTGGACAAATCCCCAGGCCCGGATCTCTCCCTCAGTGTCTCTTTCCCTCTCTCCCTCGGTGTCTCTTTCTCTTTCTCTCCCTCAGTGTCTCTTTCTCTCTCTCCCTCAGTGTCTCTTTCCCTCTCTCCCTCAGTGTCTCTTTCTCTCTCTCCCTAAGTGTCTCTTTCTCTCCCTCAGTGTCTCTTTCTCTCTCTCCCTCAGTGTCTCTTTCTCTCTCTCCCTCAGTGTCTCTTTCTCTCCCTCAGTGTCTCTTTCTCTCTCTCCCTCAGTGTCTCTTTCTCTCTCTCCCTCAGTGTCTCTCTCTCTCCCTCAGTGTCTCTTTCTCTCTCTCCCTCAGTGTCTCTTTCTCTCTCTCCCTCAGTGTCTCTCTCTCTCCCTCAGTGTCTCTTTCTCTCTCTCCCTCAGTGTCTCTTTCTCTCCCTCAGTGTCTCTTTCTCTCTCTCCCTCAGTGTCTCTTTCTCTCTCCCCCTCAGTGTCTCTCTCTCTCTCTCCCTCAGCGTCTCTTTCTCTCCCTCCGTGTCTCTTTCTCTCTCTCCCTCAGTGTCTCTTTCACTCTCTCCCTCAGCGTCTCTTTCTCTCCCTCCGTGTCTCTTTCTCTCTCTCCCTCAGTGTCTCTTTCTCTCTCTCCCTCTGTGTCTCTTTCTCTCTCTCCCTCAGTGTCTCTTTCTCTCTCTCCCTCAGTGTCTCTTTCACTCTCTCCCTCAGCGTCTCTTTCTCTCCCTCCGTGTCTCTTTCTCTCTCTCCCTCAGTGTCTCTTTCTCTCTCTCCCTCTGTGTCTCTTTCTCTCTCTCCCTCAGTGTCGCTTTCTCTCTCTCCCTCAGTGTCTCTTTCTCTCTTTCCCTCAGTGTCTCTTTCTCTCTCTCTCCCTCAGTGTCTCTTTCTCTCTCTCCCTCAGTGTCTCTTTCTCTCTCTCCCTCAGTGTCTCTTTCTCTCCCTCAGTGTCTCTTTCTCTCTCTCCCTCAGTGTCTCTTTCTCTCTCCCCCTCAGTGTCTCTTTCTCTCTCTCCCTCAGTGTCTCTTTCTCTCCCTCAGTGTCTCTTTCTCTCTCTCCCTCAGTGTCTCTTTCTCTCTCTCTCCCTCAGTGTCTCTTTCTCTCTCTCCCTCAGTGTCTCTTTCTCTCTCCCTCAGTGTCTCTTTCTCTCTCTCCCTCAGTGTCTCTTTCTCTCCCTCAGTGTCTCTTTCTCTCTCTCCCTCAGTGTCTCTTTCTCTCTCTCCTCAGTGTCTCTTTCTCTCTCTCCCTCAGTGTCTCTTTCTCTCCCTCAGTGTCTCTTTCTCTCTCTCCCTCAGTGTCTCTTTCTCTCCCTCTGTGTCTCTTTCTCTCTCTCCGTCAGTGTCTCTTTCTCTCCCTCAGTGTCTCTTTCTCTCTCTCCCTCAGTGTCTCTTTCTCTCTCTCTCCCTCAGTGTCTCTTTCTCTCTCTCCCTCAGTGTCTCTTTCTCTCTCTCCCTCAGTGTCTCTTTCTCTCTCTCCCTCAGTGTCTCTTTCTCTCCCTCAGTGTCTCTTTCTCTCTCTCCCTCAGTGTCTCTTTCTCTCCCTCAGTGTCTCTTTCTCTCTCTCCCTCAGCGTCTCTTTCTCTCCCTCCGTGTCTCTTTCTCTCTCTCCCTCTGTGTCTCTTTCTCTCTTTCCCTCAGTGTCTCTTTCTCTCTCTCTCCCTCAGTGTCTCTTTCTCTCTCTCCCTCAGTGTCTCTTTCTCTCTCTCCCTCAGTGTCTCTTTCTCTCCCTCAGTGTCTCTTTCTCTCTCTCCCTCAGTGTCTCTTTCTCTCTCTCCCCTCAGTGTCTCTTTCTCTCTCTCCCTCAGTGTCTCTTTCTCTCCCTCAGTGTCTCTTTCTCTCTCTCCCTCAGTGTCTCTTTCTCTCTCTCCCCTCAGTGTCTCTTTCTCTCTCTCCCTCAGTGTCTCTTTCTCTCCCTCAGTGTCTCTTTCTCTCTCCCTCAGTGTCTCTTTCTCTCTCTCTCCCTCAGTGTCTCTTTCTCTCTCTCCCTCAGTGTCTCTTTCTCTCTCTCCCTCAGTGTCTCTTTCTCTCCCTCAGTGTCTCTTTCTCTCTCTCCCTCAGTGTCTCTTTCTCTCCCTCTGTGTCTCTTTCTCTCTCTCCCTCAGTGTCTCTTTCTCTCCCTCTGTGTCTCTTTCTCTCTCTCCCTCAGTGTCTCTTTCTCTCCCTCAGTGTCTCTTTCTCTCTCTCCCTCAGTGTCTCTTTCTCTCTCTCCCTCAGTGTCTCTTTCTCTCCCTCTGTGTCTCTTTCTCTCTCTCCCTCAGCGTCTCTTTCTCTCCCTCCGTGTCTCTTTCTCTCTCTCCCTCAGTGTCTTTCTCTCTCTCTCCCTCAGTGTCTCTTTCTCTCCCTCAGTGTCTCTTTCTCTCTCTCCCTCAGTGTCACTTTCTCTCTCTCCCTCAGTGTCTCTTTCTCTCCCTCTGTGTCTCTTTCTCTCTCTCCCTCAGTGTCTCTTTCTCTCCCTCAGTGTCTCTTTCTCTCTCTCCCTCAGTGTCTCTTTCTCTCTCTCTCCCTCAGTGTCTCTTTCTCTCTCTCCCTCAGTGTCTCTTTCTCTCTCTCCCTCAGTGTCTCTTTCTCTCCCTCAGTGTCTCTTTCTCTCTCTCCCTCAGCGTCTCTTTCTCTCCCTCAGTGTCTCTTTCTCTCTCTCCCTCAGTGTCTCTTTCTCTCTCTCCCTCAGTGTCTCTTTCTCTCTCTCCCTCAGTGTCTCTTTCTCTCTCTCCCTCAGTGTCTCTTTCTCTCTCTCCCTCAGTGTCCCTCTCACTCTCTCCCTCAGCGTCTCTTTCTCTCCCTCAGTGTCTCTTTCTCTCTCTCCCTCAGTGTCCCTTTCTCTCTCTCCCTCAGTGTCTCTTTCTCTCTCTCTCCCTCAGTGTCTCTCTCTCTCTCCCTCAGTGTCCCTTTCTCTCTATCCCTCAGTCTCTCTTTCCCTCCCTCTCTCAGTGTCACTTTCTCTCTCTCCCTCAGTGTCTCTTTCCATCTCTCCCTCAGTGTCTCTTTCTTTCTCTCCCTCAGTGTCTCTTTCTCTCTCTCCCTCAGTGTCTCTTTCTCTCCCTCAGTGTCTCTTTCTCTCTCTCCCTCAGTGTCTCTTTCTCTCCCTCAGTGTCTCTTTCTCTCTCTCCCTCAGTGTCTCTTTCTCTCCCTCTGTGTCTCTTTCTCTCTCTCCCTCAGTGTCTCTTTCTCTCCCTCCGTGTCTCTTTCTCTCTCTCCCTCAGTGTCTTTCTCTCTCTCTCCCTCAGTGTCTCTTTC
>JASTWF010000289.1:184571-199443 GCA_030390025.1 Squalus acanthias | reverse complement strand
TCCCTCCCAAGCTCCTCACTCCCTGCTCTTCTCCGGCAGGTTTTGGGCCAGAGGGGAGCCGAACAATCTTGGCGTGGAGCGTTGCGTCACAAAGGGCGCCCGATTCGACACGGCGAAATGGAATAACGACCTCTGCACCACCCATCACCGCTGGATTTGTGAAATCCCCTCTGTTGACTACTTGGCACGAGAGTTTGGACTGGAGATGGTGCTGGATCAGGAGTCTGGTGAAATCTAAACAACTGGAAAATCCGTCCCAGAGAGTCTCGCCTCCCTGTACTGTCACCGTCGCTTCCTGTTGCCGCGGTCGCGCTGCCACACACGGTGGATCGGTCCCGAAATGAAACAGCAGCAAATCAGAAGAGAAGGTGATCGGGGGACGGATGTATCAAAATCTACCAAGGACTTACAGAAAAAATACCCACACACAATCCTGATTGAACTGTCTCCAGAACCGACCAATTAAGAGGAGAAATAAAGGAAGCAATGAAAGCGCTTTATGAAAAGATTTTCATGTGCCATTTCTTTTCCGCCTCGGTGCCCAGCCCTTCCAGCACCAATGCTGCTCAGAGACCGTCCAGCACCTTTTACATAGATTATACGGCACAGAAACAGGCCATTCGGCCCAACCAGTCCATACCGGCGTTTATGCTCCACACGAGCCTCCTCCCGTCTTTCCTCATCTAAATCTATCAGCGTAACCCTCTCTTCCCTTCTTCCTCATACGCTTGTCCAGCCTCCCCTTAAATGCATCTATACTACTCGCTTCAACCACTCCCTGTGGTAGCGAGTCCCACAATCTCACATTATTCCGGGTAAAGAAATTTCTCATAAATGCAGCGAGCACAGAGTGAAGAACTGGGAGTTTGGTAAGTGTGGGAGTTTTAAGGGGTTAATCTCTTTTAAAATCTAGTGTTAATTGCGAGTAAGATCAACTGCTTATGTTAAAATTTAAACTTTAAATTTTAAAGTTTCATCAGGCTTAAGCAGAGACAAACAAGCAAGCTCTCCATGCTGGAGAGCTGCTGTCTCAGTTAATTAGCTAACTGGATTAAACTGGTTCCTGAAACTGTAGCAGAGCAGTGGTGACTCATCTGAGTTACAAACAGTATCAACACAGGGGCCTGTGAGTGCAGCCAGCACAGAGTGAACAATTGGGAGTTTGGTGAGTGTGGGAGTTTGGTAAGTGTGAGAGTTTGGTGAGTGTGGGAGTTTGGTAAGTGTGGGAGTTTGGTGAGTGTGGGAATTTGGTGAGTGTAGGAGTTTGGTGAATTGGGGAAGGAGGTGCTTGCTTTTCCTAACTTCTCCCGCAGAGCGGCGGCGGACCTGAGCAGGAGCAGACCGAGGCCCGAGAGCGGGGATAAAAGCAGCAGCAGACCTGTATCAACAAGAGAAAACGGCAGTGTGACGTCACAGGTAAGGCAGGAAAGTGATTGGTCGTGACTGTGGGCTGAGTGTTAAGTTAACATATAACTAAATTTTAAAAATTAAACTTAATTTAATGAATTTAATAAACTAAACGAGGTAAATAATTTGATTCACACGAAACTAATTAATTAAATAAATAAAATAATGGGAGAACAGGAGATGTGTTGCTGCTGCAATATGTGGGAGCTTGTGGACATTTTTGTCCAGGGCGACTACATCTGCGGTAAGTGTCTGCGGCTCGAGGAACTTCGGCTCCGAGTTGAGGAGCTGGAGTCCGAGCTGCAGGCATTGTGAGACATCAGGGAGGGAGAAAGTTACCTGGACCTTTTGCTCCAGGAGGCAGCCACACCCCTCAGATTAAATACTTTAGAATTGACACGTGGTCAGGGACAGGAGGGTGTGACTGCGAGTGAGGCAGGTACGGGGATCCAGGGGTTAGTATTGCAGGAGCCTCAGTCCCCGGACTTGTCCAATAGATTCGAGGTTCTTGCAACCCTTGTGGACAAGTGCAGGGACTGCGGGGAGGACAAGCAAACTGACCACGGCACCGTGGTACAGGAAGCCATTCAAGTGGGGGGAGTAGAATCATAGAAAATTACAGCACGGAAGGAGGCCATTTCGGCCCATTGTGTCCGCGCCGGCCAACAAAGAGCTATCCAGCCTAATCCCACTTCCCAGCTCTTGGTCCGTAACCCTGCAGGTTACAGCATCCCAAGTGCACCTCCAAGTACTTTTTAAATGTGGTTAGGGTTCCTGCCTCTACCACCCTTTCAGGCAGTGAGTTCCAGATCCCCACAACCCTCTGGGTGAAGAAATTTCCCCTCAAATCCCCTCTAAACCTTCCACCAATTACTTTAAATCTGTGCCCCCTGGTTTTTGACCCCTCTGCTAAGGGAAATAGGTCCTTTCTATCCACTTTATCTAGGCCCTTCATAATTTTATACACCTCAATAAGGTCTCCCCTCAGCCTTCTCTGTTCCAAGGAAAACAGACCCAGCCAATCCAGTCTTTCCTCATAGCTAAGATTCTCTACTCCCGGCAACATCCTTGTAAATCTCCTCTGTACCCTCTCCAGTGCAATCACATCCTTCCTGTAATGTGGTGACCAGAACTGCACGCAGTACTCTAGCTGAGGCCTAACTCGTGTTTTATACAGTTGAAGCATAACCCCCCCTGCTCTTGTATTCTATGCCACGGCTAATAAAGGCAAGCATTCCGTATGCCTTCTTAACCAGCTTATCTACCTGGCCTGCTACCTTCAGGGATCTGTGGACATGCACTCCAAGGTCCCTTTGTTCCTCTACACTACTCAGTATCCTACCATTTAATGGCCCAAAAATTAGTGCCGCTATGCGAGAGTACGCACTGCATACTCTCGCGTATTCTGTCTCCAATTGCCGGTTTTCTGCATGCACTGCGCATGCGCTGAAAACCGGCACTTGGTGAATGGAAAAGGGGGCGTGTCCTAGGTGAACCGCGTGCGCGCTACAGGCCGCGCGCACGCTGTGCACTTAGTGGTTTCAACGCGCAGGTAAGTACGGAAGATTCTACACATAAAAAAAGGAGGAGTAAGACCCACTTTTAACAAGGTAAGTAGTGAATTAAGTATTATTTTGAATTTTTTTTAACAGGTATATCTTTTTTAGAGACTTTAAAGACAGGTAAGTTTATTTTTATAACTTTTTAAAAGATTTTAAATTTTTTCAAAAATTTAATTTTTTATTTAAAATGGTTAATTTATTTAACTATACTTATTTTATTAATGTGATGGTTTTTTTTTAAATTTAATTGAGGTTTAGCGGTTCTTTTGGGGGGCTATAGTATTCATAGCTTTCACAGCACTTATGTGAAAGTTATGAATGGAAGATGGTGTGCTGCCATTGGCTCTAACTGAGTCACGTGATCCCACAGCTCGCACGAATTAACTACGCCTGTGGGATACGCAAGCCCAGCACAGCAGCTGTCCAGAACATCAAGTTCGTGCGAGCTGGAACTGAAAAAGCCAACGCGCAGTGAGAGATCGCGGGGAGGCCTTACCCTCGCATGAAGGCTTCCTCACGAATTTTTGGGCCAATGTGTATTCCCTTTCCTTGTTAGCCCTCCCCAAATGCATTAACTCACACTTCTCCGGATTGAATTCCATTTGCCACTGTTCTGCCCACCTGACCAATTTATTGATATCTTCCTGCAGTCTACAGCTTCCTTCTTCAGTATCAACCACACAGCCGATTTTAGTATCATCTGCAAACTTCTTAATCATACCATCTATATTCAAGTCAAGATCGTTGAGATATACCACAAAAAGCAAGGGACCTAGTACTGAGCCCTGCGGAACCCCACTGGAAACAGCCTTCCAGTCACAAAAACACCCATCAACCATTACCCTCTGCTTCCTGTCTCCGAGCCAGTTTGGAATCCAACTTGACACTTTGCCCTGGATCCCATGGGCTTTTAACTTCGTGACCAGTCTGCCATGTGGAATCTTATCAAAAGCCTTGCTAAAGTCCATATACACGACATCAAATGCACTACCCTCATCTACCCTCCTTGTTACCTCCTCATAAATTTCAATCAAGTTTGTCAGACACGACCTTCCCTTAACAAATCCGTGCTGACTATACTTGATTAATCTGTGTCTTTCTAAATGAAGATTTATCCTGTCCTTCAGAATTCTTTCCAATAATTTTCCCACCACCGAGGTTAGGCAGACTGGCCTGTAATTACTCAGTCTATCCTTTTCTCCCTTTTTAAACAAGGGTACCACATTAGCAGTCCTCCGGCACCACACCTGAAGCCAGAGAGGATTGAAAAATGATGGTCAGGGCCTCTGCTATTTCCTCTTTTGCTTCGCTTAACAGCCTGGGGATTTATCCACTTTTAAAGCTGCTAAACCCCTTAATACTTCCTCTCTCACTGTGTTTATTTCATCTAATATTTCACACTCCTCCCCCCGATAGCAATGTCTGCTTCGCCCCTCTCCTTTGCGAAAACAGACGCAAAGTATTCATTAAGAACCCTACCGACGTCTCCCGCCTCCACACACACATTACCCTCATGATCTCGAATAGGCCCTACCCTTTCTTTAGTTATCCTCTTACTCTTAATATATTTATAAAACATCTTTGGGTTTTCCTTGATTTTACTTGCCAAGAATTTTTCATGCTCTCTCTTTGCTTTCCTAATATCCTTTTTAATTGCACCCCTGCACTTTCTGTACTCCTCTAAAGATTCTGGAGTATTTAGCCCTCGGTATCTGTCATACGCCTCCCTTTTTTTCTTTATCCTACCCTGTATGTCTCCAGACATCCAGGGGGCTCTAGATTTGTTAGTCCCACCTTTTTTCTTTAAGGGCACATATTTGGTCTGAACCCTCCGGATCTCCTCCTTGAATGCCTCCCACTGCTCTGACACTGATTTACCTTCAAGTAGCTGTTTCCAGTCCACGATGGCTAAATCCCCTCTGGGCTCAGCAAAATTTGCTTTTCCCCAATTTAGAATTTTTATTCCTGGTCTATCCTTGTCCTTTTCCATAACTACCTTAAATCTAACAGAATTATGGTCACTAGCACCAAAATGCTCCCCCACTGATACGCCTTCTACCTGCCCAGCTTCATTCCCTAAAACTAATTCCAGAACCGCCCCCTCCCTTGTTGGACTTGCTCCATACTGGCTAAAAAAATTCTCCTGGATGCATTTTAGGAATTCCGCACCTTCTATACCCTTCACACTAATTTTATCCCAGTTAATATTGGGGTAGTTGAAACTATCCCTGAGAGAGAGAGATTGAAAGACACCAGTCAGTGTAGCGATATCACCCTGAGAGAGAGGGGACTGAGAGACACCAGTCAGTGTACAGATATCTCCCTGAGAGAGAGGGACTGAGAGACACCAGTCAGTGTACAGATATCTCCCTGAGAGAGAGGGACTGAGAGACACCAGTCAGTGTACAGATATCTCCCTGAGAGAGAGGGACTGAGAGACACCAGTCAGTGTACAGATATCTCCCTGAGAAAGAGGGGACTGAGAGACACCAGTCAGTGTGCAGAGATCACCCTGAGAGAGAGGGACTGAGAGACACCAGTCAGTGTACAGATATCTCCCTGAGAGAGGGGACTGAGAGACACCAGTCAGTGTACAGATATCTCCCTGAGAACGAGGGACTGAGAGACACCAGTCAGTCTACAGAGATCTCCCTGAGAGAGAGGGACTGAGAGACACCAGTCAGTCTACAGAGATCTCCCTGAGAGAGAGGACTGAGAGACACCAGTCAGTGTACAGATATCTCCCTGAGAGAGAGGGACTGAGAGACACCAGTCAGTGTACAGAGATCTCCCTGAGAGAGAGGGACTGAGAGACACCAGTCAGTGTACAGATATCTCCCTGAGAGCGTGCACAGACGCAAGCATCGTCTGCATACTGTAATTCGACGACAGAGCATGGGACAACCTTGGATCTGGACTGGAGGTGACGGAGGTTGAACAGTTTCCCATTTGTTCTGTAAATTAGCTCCACTCTAGCGGGGGGCTTATTGAGGGTGAGATGGAACATTGCAGCAAGGAAGATCGAAAAGAACGTTGGTGCGATGACACGGCCTTGCTTGACCCCGGTCCGTACGTGAATTTGGTCTGTGTTGGAACCGTTGGTCAGGATCACGGCTTGCATGTTGCCTGAGGAAGAGTGTGTTTGAAGACCAGGACCTCAAAACCGGCACCAAGCTCATGGTCTACAGTAGTGATACCCGCCCTCCTGTATGCCTCAGAGACATGGACAATGTACAGCAGGCACCTCAAAGCACTGGAGAGGTACCACCAACGCTGCCTCCACAAGATCCTGCAAATCCATTGGCAGGATAGGCGCACCAACGTCAGTGTTCTCGCTCAGGCCATCATCCCCAAGATCGAAGCTTTGACCACGCTCGATCAGCTCCGATGGACGGGCCACATCGTCCGCATTCCCGATACGAGACTCCCAAAACAAGCACTCTACTCGGAGCTCCGGCATGGCAAGCGAGCCCCAGGTGGGCAGAGGAAACGCTTCAAGAACACACTCAAAGCCTCCTTGAAAAAGTGTAACATCCCCACCGACACCGGGGAATCCCTGGCCCAAGACCGCACAAAGTGGAGGAGAAGCATCCGGGAAGGCGCCGAACACCTCGAGTCTCTTCGCCGGGAGCAAGCGGAAGCCAAACACAGGCAGCGCAAGGAGCGCACGTCAACCCAAGCACCCCACCCACCCACCCCTTCAACCACCGTCTGCCCCACCTATGACAGAGATTGTAGGTCCCGCATTGGACTCATCAGTCACCTGAGAACTCATTTTTAATGTGGAAGCAAGTCATCCTCGGTTCCGAGGGACTGCCTATGAGAGAGAGAGATCTCCATGAGAGAGAGGGACTGAGAGACACCAGTCAGAGTCGAGATATCTTCCTGAGAGAGAGGGTCTGAGAGACACCAGTCAGTGTCCAGATATCTCCCTGAGAGAAAGGGACTGAGAGACACCAGTCAGTGTACAGATATCTCCCTGAGAGACAGGGGACTGAGAGACACCAGTCAGTGTACAGATATCTCCCTGAGAGAGAGGGACTGAGAGACACCAGTCAGTGTACAGATATCTCCCTGAGAGACAGGGGACTGAGAGACACCAGTCAGTGTACAGATATCTCCCTGAGAGAGAGGGACTGAGAGACACCAGTCAGTGTACAGATATCTCCCTGAGAAAGAGGGGACTGAGAGACACCAGTCAGTGTGCAGAGATCACCCTGAGAGAGAGGGACTGAGAGACACCAGTCAGTGTACAGATATCTCCCTGAGAGAGGGGACTGAGAGACACCAGTCAGTGTACAGATATCTCCCTGAGAACGAGGGACTGAGAGACACCAGTCAGTCTACAGAGATCTCCCTGAGAGAGAGGGACTGAGAGACACCAGTCAGTGTACAGATATCTCCCTGAGAGAGAGGGACTGAGAGACACCAGTCAGTGTACAGATATCTCCCTGAGAGACAGGGGACTGAGAGACACCAGTCAGTGTACAGATATCTCCCTGAGAGAGAGGGACTGAGAGACACCAGTCAGTGTACAGATATCTCCCTGAGAGAGAGGGGACTGAGAGACGCCAGTCAGTGTACAGATATCTCCCTGAGAGAGAGGGGACTGAGAGACACCGGTCAGTGTACAGATATCTCCCTGAGAGAGAGGGACTGAGAGACACCAGTCAGTGTACAGATATCTCCCTGAGAGAGAGGGACTGAGAGACACCAGTCAGTGTACAGATATCTCCCTGAGAGAGAGGTGACTGAGAGACACCAGTCAGTGTACAGATATCTCCCTGGGAGAGAGGGGACTGAGAGACTCCAGTCAGTGTACAGATATCTCGCGGAGAGAGGGGACTGAGAGACACTAGTCAGTGTACAGATATCTCCCTGGGAGAGAGGGGACTGAGAGACACCAGTCAGTGTACAGATATCTCCCTGAGAGAGAGGGACTGAGAGACACCAGTCAGTGTACAGATATCTCCCTGAGAGAGAGGTGACTGAGAGACACCAGTCAGTGTACAGATATCTCCCTGAGAGAGAGGGGACTGAGAGACACCAGTCAGTGTACAGATATCTCCCTGAGAGAGAGGGGACTGAGAGACACCAGTCAGTGTACAGATATCTCCCTGGGAGAGAGGGGACTGAGAGACTCCAGTCAGTGTACAGATATCTCGCGGAGAGAGGGGACTGAGAGACACCAGTCAGTGTACAGATATCTCCCTGAGAGAGAGGGACTGAGAGACACCAGTCAGTGTACAGATATCTCCCTGAGAGAGAGGGACTGAGAGACACCAGTCAGTGTACAGATATCTCCCTGAGCGAGATGGACTGAGAGACACCAGTCAGTGTACAGATATCTCCCTGAGAGAGAGGGACTGAGAGACACCAGTCATGGTACAGATTTCTCCCAAGCTATCCCTCTCAGGGTTAACTGGGCAAGGGATTGACCATTTACATAAGACTGGTTAATGTTTAATCTGGTTCTGATTTACTCACTCCCCACGTGGACGTCACTGGGAATTTCATCATTTATTGCCAATCCTTAATTGCCCTCGAGAAGGTAGTGGTGAGTCGCCTTCTTGAACCGCTGTAGTCGGTGTGGTTTATGCAGTCACACAGTGCTGTTAGGGAGGTCGTTTCAGGATTTTGACCAAGCGACGATGAAGGAACGGCTGATATATTTCCAAGTCAGGATGGTGTGTGACTTGGAGGGGAACTTGGAGGTGGTGGTGTTCCCATGCGCCTGCTGCCCTTGTCCTTCTAGGTGGAAGAGGTCGCGGGTTTGGGAGGTGCTGCCGAAGAAGCCTTGGCGAGTTGCTGCAGTGCATCTTGTAGATGGTACACACTGCAGCCACGGTACGCCGGTGGTGGAGGGAGTGGATGTTTAAGGTGGTGGATGGGGTGCTGAGGGAGACAGGAGCCTCTCGGTCCCTTTGGGCGAGGGTCAGTGGGTACTGAGGGAGACAGGAGCCTCTCAGTCCCTGTGGGTGAGGGTCAGTGGGTACTGAGGGAGACAGGAGCCTCTCGGTCCCTGTGGGTGAGGGTCAGTGGGTACTGAGGGAGACAGGAGCCTCTCGGTCCCTGTGGGTGAGGGTCAGTGGGTACTGAGGGAGACAGGAGCCTCTCGGTCCCTGTGGGTGAGGGTCAGTGTGTACTGAGGGAGACAGGAGCCTCTCGGTCCCTGTGGGTGAGGGTCAGTGGGCACTGAGGGAGACAGGAGCCTCTCGGTCCCTGTGGGCGAGGGTCAGTGGGTACTGAGGGAGACAGGAGCCTCTCGGTCACTGTGGGTGTGGGTCAGTGGGTACTGAGGGAGACAGGAGCCTCTCGGTCCCTGTGGGCGAGGGTCCGTGGACAAAGGGAGGAGCAGATGTGTCTCTGGACACTTGAGCTTCGAAATCCTTTAACATCTGGATACACAGTTTCAGGAGACTGAACATGTCGCAGAATTATCACTCTGAGCCCCTGGAGGTCAAATTTACTCGACCGCAGTTACAACTGGTCCAAGGTGTGCCCCTGTGTGACTGGTCGGCGGACAACTGGGCCAAGGTGGAACTCTGCCAGGCCAAACCTGATGACCTACTCATCGCCACATATCCCAAAGCAGGTGAGTGGCCCATAGGAGAGGGACGAGGCCCCACAGTGCAGAGGAAGGCCCGAGGCCCCACGGCGCAGGGGAAGGGCCGAGGCCCCATGGTGCAGGGGAAGGCCCGAGGCCCCACAGTGCAGGGGAGAGCGACGAGGCCCCACGGTGCAGGGGAAGGCCTGAGGCCCCACAGCCCAGGGGAAGGCCTGAGACCCCACGGTGCAGGGGAAGGCCTGAGGCCCCACGGTGCAGGGGAAAGGGTCGAGGCCCCACGGTGCAGGGGAGTGGGACGAGGCCCCACGGTGCAGGGGGAGGCCCGAGGCCCCACGGTGCAGGGGAGAGGGCCGAGGCCCCACGGTGCAGGGGAGAGGGCCGAGGCCCGACAGTGCAGGGGAGTGGGCCGAGGCCCCACGATGCAGGGGAGAGGGACGAGGCCCCACGGTGCAGGGGAAGGGCTGAGGCCCCACGGTGCAGGGGAAGGGCTGAGGCCCCACGGTGCAGGGGAAGGGCTGAGGCCCCACAGTGCAGGGGAAGGGCTGAGGCCCCACGGTGCAGGGGAAGGGCTGAGGCCCCACGGTGCAGGGGAAGGGCTGAGGCCCCACAGTGCAGGAGAGTGGGCTGAGGCCCCACGGTGCAGGGGAAGGGCTGAGGCCCCACGGTGCAGGGGAAGGGCTGAGGCCCCACGGTGCAGGGGAGTGGGCCGAGGCCCCACGGTGCAGGGGAAGGGCTGAGGCCCCACGGTGCAGGAGAGTGGGCCGAGGCCCCACGGTGCAGGGGAAGGGCTGAGGCCCCACGGTGCAGGGGAAGGGCTGAGGCCCCACGGTGCAGGGGAGTGGGCCGAGGCCCCACGGTGCAGGGGAAGGGCTGAGGCCCCACGGTGCAGGGGAGTGGGCCGAGGCCCCACGGTGCAGGGGAAGAGCTGAGGCCCCACGGTGCAGGGGAAGGGCCGAGGCCCCACGGTGCAGGGACACCAGTGGAAGGGCCGAGGCCCCACGGTGCAGGGACACCAGGGGAAGGGCCGAGGCCCCACGGTGCAGGGGAAGGGGCGACGCCCCACGGTGCAGGGACACCAGGGGAAGGGCCGAGGCCCCACGGTGCAGGGGAAGGGGCGAGGCCCCACGGTGCAGGACACCAGGGGAAGGGCCTGTGAGGAGTGGGGGGAGAATTGGTGTGAAGTTGGTGATCTCTTGTCGCAGGTTTTTCTATTCTGCTCGAGAAGGACCATCAGCCCCTCCCCAAACCAGAGTTATCTCTGCGACACATGGTGATGTTTATTGGGTAACGGCGTTCTCTCTCTCCCTCACTCTCTCTCTCTCTCTCTCCCTCTGTCTCTCTCTCTCTCTCCCTCACTCTCTCTCTCTCTCTCCCTCTGTTTCTCTCTCTCTCTCCCTCACTCTGTCTCTCTCTCTGACTCTGCCTCTCTCTCTCTCTGTCTCTCTCTCTATATGTCTATCTCTCCCTCTCCCATTGTGTGTCTCTCTGTCTCTCTCTGCATCTCTCTCTCTGTCTCTCTGTCTCTGGCTCTCTCTCTCACACTGTCTCTCTCCCTCTCTCTGTGTGTCTCTCTCTCTGTCTCTGTCTCTCTCTTTCTCTGTCTCTCTCTCTCTCTCACAGTCTCTCTCCCCCTCTCTTTCCCATTGTGTCTCTCTCTCTTGTGATTTCTCTCTCTCTCCACAGGGACCACTTGGATGCAGGAGATTGTGGATCTCATCAATTGCAACGGTGATGCGGAGATGTGTAAACGAGCCCCCATCGACGAGAGGATCCCCTTCCTCGAATTATTTTCAGATGAGAGGCCATCTGGTGAGAGACTTCATCAAATTAAACCCACAACTCAGCACAGATCCTGCCTGTTAGGACCCGTACCCCGGGGAGAGTCAGCGCCCGCGGGGACCTGTACCCCAGGGAAAGTCGGTGCCCGTGGGGACCCGTACCCCGGGGAGAGTTGGTGCCCGTGGGGACCTGTACCCCGGGGAGAGTCGGTGCCCGCGGGGACCTGTGCCCCCGGGGAGAGTCAGTGCCCGTGGGGACCCGTACCCCGGGGAGAGTCGGTGCCCGTGGGGACCTGTCCCTCGGGGAGAGTCGGTGCCCGTGGGGACCCGTACCCCGGGGAGAGTCGGTGCCCGTGGGGACCTGTACCCCGGGGAGAGTCGGTGCCCGTGAGGACCTGTACACCAGGGAGAGTCGGTGCCCGTGGGGACCCATACCCCGGGGAGAGTCGGTGCCCGCGGGGACCCGTACCCCGGGGAGAGTCGGTGCCCGTGGGGACCCGTACCCCGGGGAGAGTCGGTGCCCGTGGGGACTCGTACCCCGGGGAGAGTCGGTGCCCGCGGGGACCCGTACCCCGGGGAGAGTCGGTGCCCGTGGGGACCCGTACCCCGGGGAGAGTCAGTGCCCGTGGGGACCCGTACCCCGGGGAGAGTCAGTGCCCGTGAAGACCCGTACCCCGGGGAGAGTCGGTGCCCGTGGGGACCTGTACCCCGGGGAGAGTCGGTGCCCATGGGGACCTGTCCCTCGGGGAGAGTCGGTGCCCACGGGGACCTGTCCCTCGGGGAGAGTCGGTGCCCGTGGGGACCCGTACCCCGGGGAGAGTCGGTGCCCGTGGGGACCCGTACCCCGGGTAGAGTCGGTGCCCGTGAGGACCTGTGCACCAGGGAGAGTCGGTGCCCGTGGGGACCCGTACCCCGGGGAGAGTCGGTGCCCGTGAGGACCTGTACCCCGGGGAGAGTTGGAGGGGCTATCAGATGTACAATGTGGGGCGGGGTTATTGTACAGGGGAGCAGGGCTGAAAGAAGCCGAGAATGCTGGGAACTGATAAGGTTTCCATGTGATTTCAGGTGTGGAACTGATTGAGAAAATGCCGTCTCCCAGGATCATTAAAACCCATCTCCCGATCCAGCTCATCCCCAAAACATTCTGGGAGCAGGATTGCAAGGTACGGTACCCGAGAGACTCGGATTCTACCAGTCCCCCCGCCCTGTACACTCTTCATCCTCACCATTTTCAACTCCAGACTCATCGCACCATCTCCAACTCAAACCCATTCTTCCCCAGGGCCACCAAACTGTGGGACTCCCTCCCCTCCCTCAGTCTCCTAACTGTGGGACTCCTCCCCTCCCTCAGTCTCCAAACTGTGGGACTCCCTCCCCTCCCTCAGTCTCCAAACTGTGAGACTCCTCCCCACCCTCAGTCTCCAAACTGTGGGTCTCCTCCCCTCCCTCAGTCTCCAAACTGTGGGTCTCCTCCCCTCCCTCAGTCTCCAAACTGTGGGACTCCCTCCTCTCCCTCAGTCTCCAAAGTGTGGGACTCCTCCCCTCCCTCAGTCTCCAAACTGTGGGACTCCTCCCCTCCCTCAGTCTCCAAACTGTGGGTCTCCCTCCCCTCCCTCAGTCTCCAAACTGTGGGTCTCCCTCCCCTCCCTCAGTCTCCATACTGTGGGACTCCCTCCCCTCCCTCAGTCTCCAAACTGTGGGACTGCCTCCCCTCCCTCAGTCTCCAAACTGTGGGACTCCTCCCCTCCCTCAGTCTCCAAACTGTGGGTCTCCTCCCCTCCCTCAGTCTCCAAACTGTGGGTCTCCTCCCCTCCCTCAGTCTCCAAACTGTGGGACTCCCTCCCCTCCCTCAATCTCCAAACTGTGGGACTCCCTCCCCTCCCTCAGTCTCCAAACTGTGGGACTCCCTCCCCTCCCTCAGTCTCCAAACTGTGGGACTCCTCCCCTCCCTCAATCTCCAAACTGTGGGACTCCCTCCCCTCCCTCAGTCTCCAAACTGTGGGACTCCTCCCCTCCCTCAGTCTCCAAACTGTGGGACTCCTCCCCTCCCTCAGTCTCCAAACTGTGGGACTCCCTCCCCTCCCTCAGTCTCCAAACTGTGGGACTCCTCCCCTCCCTCAGTCTCCAAACTGTGAGACTCCCTCCCCTCCCTCAATCTCCAAACTGTGGGTCTCCTCCCCTCCCTCAATCTCCAAACTGTGGGACTCCTCCCCTCCCTCAGTCTCCAAACTGTGGGACTCCTCCCCTCCCTCAGTCTCCAAACTGTGGGACTCCCTCCCCTCCCTCAGTCTCCAAACTGTGGGACTCCTCCCCTCCCTCAGTCTCCAAACTGTGAGACTCCTCCCCTCCCTCAGTCTCCAAACTGTGGGACTCCTCCCCTCCCTCAGTCTCCAAACTGTGGGACTCCTCCCCTCCCTCAGTCTCCAGACTGTGGGACTCCCTCCCCTCCCTCAGTCCCAAACTGTGGGACTCCCTCCCCTCCCTCAGTCTCCAAACTGTGGGACTCCCTCCCCTCCCTCAGTCTCCAAACTGTGGGACTCCTCCCCTCCCTCAGTCTCCAAACTGTGGGTCTCCTCCCCTCCCTCAGTCTCCAAACTGTGGGTCTCCTCCCCTCCCTCAGTCTCCAAACTGTGGGTCTCCTCCCCTCCCTCAGTCTCCAAACTGTGGGACTCCCTCCTCTCCCTCAGTCTCCAAAGTGTGGGACTCCTCCCCTCCCTCAGTCTCCAAACTGTGGGACTCCTCCCCTCCCTCAGTCTCCAAACTGTGGGTCTCCCTCCCCTCCCTCAGTCTCCAAACTGTGGGTCTCCCTCCCCTCCCTCAGTCTCCATACTGTGGGACTCCCTCCCCTCCCTCAGTCTCCAAACTGTGGGACTGCCTCCCCTCCCTCAGTCTCCAAACTGTGGGACTCCTCCCCTCCCTCAGTCTCCAAACTGTGGGTCTCCTCCCCTCCCTCAGTCTCCAAACTGTGGGTCTCCTCCCCTCCCTCAGTCTCCAAACTGTGGGACTCCCTCCCCTCCCTCAATCTCCAAACTGTGGGACTCCCTCCCCTCCCTCAGTCTCCAAACTGTGGGACTCCCTCCCCTCCCTCAGTCTCCAAACTGTGGGACTCCTCCCCTCCCTCAATCTCCAAACTGTGGGACTCCCTCCCCTCCCTCAATCTCCAAACTGTGGGACTCCTCCCCTCCCTCAGTCTCCAAACTGTGGGACTCCTCCCCTCCCTCAGTCTCCAAACTGTGGGACTCCCTCCCCTCCCTCAGTCTCCAAACTGTGGGACTCCTCCCCTCCCTCAGTCTCCAAACTGTGAGACTCCCTCCCCTCCCTCAATCTCCAAACTGTGGGTCTCCTCCCCTCCCTCAATCTCCAAACTGTGGGACTCCTCCCCTCCCTCAGTCTCCAAACTGTGGGACTCCTCCCCTCCCTCAGTCTCCAAACTGTGGGACTCCCTCCCCTCCCTCAGTCTCCAAACTGTGGGACTCCTCCCCTCCCTCAGTCTCCAAACTGTGAGACTCCTCCCCTCCCTCAGTCTCCAAACTGTGGGACTCCTCCCCTCCCTCAGT